>VYZW01002526.1:13241-42049 GCA_013401315.1 Balaeniceps rex | reverse complement strand
GATGCCAAACATGTAAGACCCAAATATGGGCACAAGGTCCTACAGCATTTCACTTCAAAGAAATACAGAAATCCTGATGATGCAAGTCTAACTTCCTTTTTAGTTTTGCTACAGAGATAATTTCATTTTATTTCTTTTAAATTAGAAAATAAGGAAAGCAATCTCTGGAGCTTACTGTCATGGATGAGAGAACAGGTCTTACTGACCTGTCAAGCAGTAAACTAAAAGGCAAAAATACCCCAATTAACAAGATTTGACTTTAATAGCTAGCTTCCTCTGAGCAGCGATTTCTCCATGAAATCTCCCATAATAAAAAAAGAATAGTGAGAAACACAGTCTTTTTCTTCGGACTCAGTACAAATATAACTCTCCAAGAGACTTCTCAGTAGTTAATAATTCTTCTCAGGATTCTTCTTTCACCTTTCCACAGAAAACACAGCCTATTTGTTCTCGATTAAAAGTAAACCTCTTCATGTTTTAGCTGAACAATTGTGGCTCATTGCCAAGAGCAAAAAAGAGATGGGACACTAACATTGCAACTGCACTTTGAACAGCTGTAACTTCATATTAGTAGAAAGGTGACAGTTGGAATTAAGCAGGGAAATGGACAGCAGCACCACTATAGATATGAGTGGCCTGGCTGCGATTAGTCATAGAGACATAAACATTCTAATGTGGTTTTGAATGTGTGCTATAGGAGGAAGAGCGGCAGATCACTGGGCTGCTCTGAATTTTGCACGTGTTAGCAACTTCAAGAGCATTTGTAAAAAGTGCTGAATTTTGCTCTTCGATTAATGAATTGGGAATGAAGTAGATCTCCAGAGGAAATCAATTTTCTTCAATACAGGAGGAAAACATCCCTGCAAATATTTAGGAAAGAAGTTTATTGAAAGCTGCTCAGTTTGCTTCTACAGCTTCTCTCTAGAGCCCTCCTTCCATCCTACATGTTTCGTTGCTCATAGCAATGAATAAAAGCAATATTAGAACAGGTTTAACTGGCAGGATGCAACTTCAGACCTCTTGAGGTGATACGAATCCTACCCGGAATTTGCCTCATTCTTACGATGTCTGGCGAGATGTTGCCTCCTTCTCAAAAGAAAAAACACGGTAATTTCTTCATAAGGCTGGAAGAGCAGAAGTCAACAGTTTCACAGCACCCGACATAAGAAACCCAGAAGAAAGATTTTTAATACTCAGGAATTAGAATGAAGATGGAAGGGCAAACATCCCTGTAGTGTAGGCACAATCGCTGCATAAGATTTGTTCCTTCTCAGCATCACTTAATCCCCAGAAGTACACAGTGAGTATATGAGGAAAAGGAAACAAGCGCACAATTCCTTCTTTTCTCTCCTTGTCTTCCAGAAAGACACTCCTTTTCCTTCAGTACAAATTATATCCTTTGTACACAAAAAGGGAATGTAACACATCCTGCCCATTACTTATTTTTGAATTTGAGTGTAGCATGCCACTAAAAATGCAGCAATTATTTCACTCTCGTTAAAATTTAAGACAATGACTTTTCTTGCAAAAGAGACTTAAAATTTTTTTTTTTTAAAGGAGTAAATTTCTAGGACGATTCTGTGTGTCATGAGTGGAATACATTTTAGAAGTTAAAATATTTCCACTTTGTCCTGCAATGGCATCAAATTTTCATAGGCCATTAGCTGTCAAAAATGAAAACTATAAAAATAGAAACACATTCCTTTCTTCAACAAATGTGAGTGAGGCCATCCTAATCCTTTCAGATCTAGAAAGACTTTTTGAATTTCTAGTTCTAAATATATAGAAAGCCATAAGTAGTGTCATTCTGCTGGAGGAGCTGGATGTCTCTGTGTTTCTTTTGGCAAAAGAGCACATTCTCCACAGCCTGGAGACAGGAGGAGGGCAGCTCAGGCTGTGTCACTATTCGAGTTACCCAAAGATCTTGGCAAGGTCTTCAGTAAAGCAAAAAATGAAGAACTAGCATTTCAGTGTTAGTAAAAAATCAGGAGAAGGGAAGAGTACATAAAATTATTTCAACATGTCTTAATACATCACATCAATCTGCAAAATGCCACGCACCTCTTCATACTTCACTCTTAAATCATCTCACTTAAAGCCCATGTTCAATTTCTTTCCAAATTTATTTTCTCCCAGCTTTCATTTGTCTTGAACGTAACTGATTATGCATCTAGCAGTTCTACTCACACACCAGAAATAAAAAGCTTCTTTACACGGTAATGTAAGCTTGCAAGTCTTCAAGCCTTGCTTGACTTGAAAAATCTTGCAAAAGATGTCTCTCTTGTTCAGAAATGTTAACACAAATTTGGAATGTGCTTGTGTGTGTTTTCACACATCACTGAAAGATTTAGTTATCCACAGAGGGTGTATCCATAACCTCATTAACTTGATTCAGCTAAGGAAGAGCCCAGCATTCCCTCCCTCTTCATCTCTAGCAATAGTGAGAAAGCTCTGAGCAAAAAATCCAAAGAAAATTTTTACACTGACAACTCTGACATTGTTGTGGTGTATTTCAGCAATATTTAACATTTTCTATCTAAAATGCAAATTACTAGTCTGTGCTAACTACATACCTGAAAGTTTTCTCACATGGGTAGAAAATAACCGTTCTCTTTATTTCCTTTGACACAGAAACTCACAGCACTATGGTAAATAGAAAAGGTTGCAAGACTGACCTGTATATTTTTATCTCTCCAAGTCCCTTGCTCTTCTTTTATTTCAGTTATTCTTTGAGGTATGAGCACAACAGTTCCTAAGTTTGAGGCCAAAAAGCCACTGCCAGATCCAAAACTTTCTTCCAAAACATGGAGGTGACCACCTGGGACAGGCACACTCCTACATGGTGCCCTGCGCAATGGCTCTGCAGACAATCTGCCACGGCCTCAGAGGCAGACAAATGCCTGGCTTGGAAAATGGCCAAATCTCATTTTCTGCTGAGCCACCCCTGAAACTCCTCTGAGTACAGCATGTGTAGCAACTGTGTTTATGATTTTATACCAGCCAGGCAGTCTGAGCAGCAAGGTGTCAGATAAAGACAACACAAAACATTTCTCTCCCTATTTTCTGTCCCACAAGTCCTCCCAAGGGCCACGGGATACCAGCTGCTCCATGCCAGAAAGGGATTATCCCGAACAGGCTCTCGGGGCACATGAAATATTCCCAGCACTGTCACCTACCCAGCCAATTTCATTAGGACACTCTGAGGACTGCCAGATATCCCTCAAGACACTTTAACCTCCTAGTCACAAGAGGAAGCAATATGCAGTATCTTAAAATCATACTGCCACCAATCAAGTGCCTAAATGCCAAAATTCCATTCATTTGGGTACTAAGCAGAAGGTATTAAAAAAAAAAGCCTGCTATGTCAGACTCAGTAATATTGATTCTAGCTTGTTTTCACTTCCTTGCATTTCATAATCTACCCTGTCAACTCTTGTTTCCATTCATTTAAAAGACCTAGCATGATATTTTAATGACTACGAAGCTGCTTGCTGCCTCTTGCAAGACAGGAAGCCCGCTCTGTAGGCTGCCGTACCTCAACCTCGCAGGCATTAGGGAGCAGGCGAGCATCAAGAGCCACAGACCAGAGCTTGCTCTGAAGGTTTTTAATGGTGAGAATTACCATCAAAGCCTGATGCAAGTTTTGTGCAGCTGAAGACTGCTGGGAAAAAACAAGATTATGTGTGTAGCTATCCAGGAGAGCCACAAAAGGTAATGACTTTGTGCAGTCTATGGAAAAGAAAGATCTTAGTTTTTCTCATGAATATGACACAGGACTTTAACAGCCAGGCATTTGTCACTTTGATATGTGCATGGTCTCCAGAGTGGTCTAGCTGACAAAACCACATCCATTAAAATACATTCTAAATAAAAAGAGACACAACAGTACATTATTCTTAAGACTGCTGTGTGTCAGACAGATTTACAATAGAAATGTAATCCAGTCCCAGGCTACCTGTGACTCACCATTAGCAAATCAGAACAATGGAGATCATGCTACTATATAATAAGAATTCAGCAATACATTGTATCATTTTTCATTCTCCTGCATGTATTGTATTATCAGAATTTCTTCTGAAGAATATAATTTGGTTTCCCACTATAGATAATTGGAATGTGTTTTATCTCAATGCAGTGTCCAGTCAAATGAAACACAGAAGGACATGAAAAAGAAAGAAATCAAAGCACCTAATAGGTTTTTCTTTCACTGCTCGTGGGCATACTCCGATTCACTTTTTTCTACTTCACTGTCTTTATATACGCAATTTGAAAATAGCTCAGGCAATGCCTACACGTAGTTTTTATTGGGTACAGTATGCCCTAGAGTGAAAGAAGTTAACAATGAAGGCAATTCATTAATAAAAATTACAAAAAATTATATGAATGACAATGTCACCACACCATATTATGCTTCTCCAAAGAAACATGTCTCCCAGAAAAGAAATACACACAGCTCAAATGTTAAAATTATTCAAGCCATTACAGTGAGATTTCATCTGGCTTTATTTATCACAAAGCAAATCTCTTCCTTCCCTGCAAGCCTCTTCCCTGCAAGATCTCATTTTAGTCTTCTGTCTAAAAAAGCGCTTCAAGGATAAAGACATACAATTCCTCACCTCCACAGACACAGGCCAAGGAACTAGTACCCTTAGTTTAACTTCGAGTCCACATACGGCTCAGCATAAG
Organism: Balaeniceps rex; assembly: GCA_013401315.1. NCBI lineage: Eukaryota > Metazoa > Chordata > Aves > Pelecaniformes > Balaenicipitidae > Balaeniceps > Balaeniceps rex. Next base: position 37,363 of record VYZW01002526.1, on the reverse strand, counting down.
GTATCTTTACCTGACTTGTTAAACCAAACCAGTATCAGAGTATTGCAGTATCAGAGACCATCTTCCATTCCTGTCTTTTATTGAAAAGTCACTGAGGAATATCAGAAACACATTCAGGTGTGCAATGTATGCTGAACCAGGAGCCCCATCTTTCTTTAACATGAGAAGAGGTAATGCTGCCAACTTTAAAAAGTAAAGGAAAACATGAGAAACAAAGCACATGCCACCAACCACTCCTTTTGGTCTTATTTTTAAATATAAGACATTTCTCATGAACAATATAGTTTTGGTGTTAACTATGGTCAATACAGAGACTCAGCACCAAGTACAGCATACCATTCACTGAAACAAGAGATTTCTCTAGGAGAACTAGATAAAGCAGATCCAAGGATGCAGGGCACACCTGGAGTTTCAGACAATGTAAGTGAAAGGCAATAAGGTAAGATGTTCCCCCCCAACACTGGCTACTACACATGTGGCTGAGTACTATATTTTTTTAAAGCCATCTTGCTCTTCTTTGCAGCTATAGCCCTGGTGCTTACCTCCAACATGTAAGGAAGATGAAGACTAGACAAAGGGCAGTGTGCCTGAATATCACCTTCTCCTTGAACATTACATGATCTCTACAGCCTCTCAGTCCTCCTATATTTCTTATCTTCAGAGCACTCTCTCATTGCTTTAAGAGCAATTTTGCTCTCTACACACTCATTAAATACTATTAAACACAATAATAGCACAAACGCTAAGAAATGATAGCCAGGCTCTTGTCACAAGTTCTGTACAAATCTCGATGGTATTGCTCCAATGATACTTTGAACCAATCGGTATTTGTTCAATACACAGTAGAAATCAGCACAGACGTGCATTCTGAAGTAGTGCAATAAATGCTTCACTGCCAAAAGCATTAGGACAGTATCTTTTTGGTTTTTTCCATCTGACTCACAGAGCCCTTGAGTTAACTTTCTTAATGGCTTGGATTGCTACAACCCTTCTGCTTCAGAGCACAAATGATACTGTCCAAACACCACCTGCTTCAACATGCCTAAGACCCCTTATCCTATAAAGAAGTGAATTAAATCAAAACATTATTTTTTACTGGACATGAGGTTATTATCAACATCTGAAAATGGACTGACTTACAATTCACTACCACTTCTCAACCTTATCATGTTTTGCAATTGCTGATGATTTCCTTCAGAAGAAAAAAGGCATTGTCATTGTGACTGAAGAGGAAATTTCATAATGCTGAAAACCTTCCCGTGACTGACTTAAGATTAGGTACGTAAAAGGAGAACCACAGACATTCAAATTCTAGAAAAATTTTAAGTGGCAATTAGCAAGTCAGTATTAAGAGGTGACGTCCATCATCACTCTAATTAGGCTACAAATAATGTAAAATACTTTTCCCCTTCCTTCTATGAAAAGCTATAGCTGCACAAGATCTCAAGTGAGCTTCTTCGCAACTGTTCTTTCCAAAAACATTGGTAAAGGAAGATTTTCTTGTCAATAGCACTCATAACTTTCCTACAACATAATAAAACATGGGCAATTGCCAAAATGACTATTAACACTTCCACGGGGTAGCAAGGAAATACATAATGCTGATGTCAATGGGAAGTCAAGAGATAAAAACATGGTGCTAAAGTATCACTTTAACGAAATGTACAACTGGGGAAACACTGACATTTATAATTCACAGTTATTTAATGTTTTCCATAACAAAGCAAACAGTAAACCACTGTGTAGTACAAACACTGCATCCATAACTAGAACCAACTCAAAGTCATGTCTCAGATGTTTTGGCCAGACCCAGAGGTAGAGAGAAGTGTGAGTGACAACATCCCCTCCAAACAGGGAGAACAGTTTATTAAAGGAGGAATTTGTACAAGCTATTGTGATTAAAATCCCTGTTGTGGCTACAGGGTGTTTATAAAGCTACTAGAAACCAGATAAAGATGAAAAGCCCAGTTAAAGCCAGTAAACCGGGTTCTTTCAGGCTCTCACTAAATCACTGTTAGTTGTAACAGAATCTCACTAGTTTGAAACCCTCTGGATGAACTAATGATGAAACCTGTAGCAGAAGCTTATCTTTTCTCTTTTCTGAACCAGACTACAAATGCCTCTTTTTCCTCACTCCCCCATTCAATGCTTTGATATTTTGCTATAGTTACAATGGCTTACAGACACAGGCACGATAAGGTTTGTAGGTGAATAGCGTTGTCTATATTAGACCAAGTGATAGAACTTGAAGGACAACATAGGTTTTTGGGCACAGAAGACTTTTGTAAACCAGGGATGGGAACACTTCTCTTGTATATCCTTCACGCGTTCTTTAACTTTGTAAAATATCTGCACTTCTAGAGAGTTCATAGAAGTCCAGTCTATGTCCCAAGTCTTGCATTCTGACTCTTAAAAAAAAGATCTGTACTCCCTTTCAGTTATCAGTATAGCCCAACTGCCATTTCCAAATGTTCTGCACCATAAATTTTTCGTCTTTAAACCTATCAAGCCTAGTAACAGTTTTCTCTGGGCCCAGGATCACTGCCATAAAGCCCAAGCGGTACAGAACATCTGATGCTAAATTCTATAGATTTGCGTTCAGGAGTACTGGAAGAAAACTGACAATCCACCTCCTACTCGCAGTAGCAATCTGCATCCTGCTCAGAAGAAATGCATGTCGTTTCACTTTCCAATTCGGAAAAACAGAAGTCTGTGGCCCAAGCAGAAAAATTTAGCTGAGAAATACCTAATGTGAGTTACTATTTAAAAAGAGAAACCCCGTGAGTCAGTAGCACTGTAAGTCAGAGAGGTGTGGGAGATCACACAGGGAGATTAACCAGAGAGATCCCTCTTTCACAATACCTTTCCTACCTCTGTCTGTTGTGTTGTACCTTTTAAATGAGAATGCAGTTTTTTCTGTTATGAGATTATGGCAAATACACAGAACAATTTACACTACATACTCAAAGGTTAGAATAAAAGAAGTCAGAAAAATAGTCAGTACAAAAAGGTAGAGTTTAAAAAGAGAGCTTTCACTGACAATTTCTACACATTTTTAAACTCTACCCAGCTGAGAACAACTCAGTAGGATGTGGGGAGATTTTTTATTGTGTACATCAAATGTCTTGAACAAGATCTTGAGTCTTGGTCTCAACACCATATGACTCTACAACTAATAATTACTATAAGAATCTGTTATTAATAAGCATTAGGTAGACTTACATTTTAAAATCTCCAAGATGCAACACAGGTAAGGGGTGGAATTGGCCCATAAAGAAAAGAGATATTGAACAAGTTTGATAAGAAAACTCTTACATGAACTTTTTAGTTCGTTTATTGCACTGGAAGGCTGGGGAAAAAAGGGTTAAGCTTAGATATATGTACTGCTTATCCTACTATCAGCATGCTCGGCGGATTTCTTAGGCAAGCTGCTGAAAATAGTTTGGTAAAAAGAAGTAGGTGACCTAAGTGTGCATTTTGTTGTTTCAACAATAGCAGATATTTATGGTTTATACCATTTACCACTGTCATTGTGAAATAAGACTTTGAAACAAGGTGAAATTGAAATAGCACTTCTGAGGAATGATAAATTGCAGATGAAACCTACAGTGTTAAATGGAGAGGGAAGCATTCAATATATTCTTGATGATAGCTGGAAATGTCAGAGAATAAAAGAAAAAAAATGTTCAAAGCATATATACATACACCTTTGCATATGGCATCTTTTTACTCTTATGATGAATCACGCTGAATTTTTTTATACTGAATCAAGCTTCTGTGTGCAGTCTAGTTGGACAGCGTGCTTTCCAGTAATGTAGTGATGTAGGTTACATAAACAGAACTCAAAGCTAAATCAGATAAAAATTAATGTCCTCAAATAATACTGCATGACTTTAAAGGGGGTGTGTGTAAACATACATGGATTTGTTTTCTTTGTTACTTTTTTAGGAAAAAAATGGGCAAATATTGGGTGAGCAAATATAAATAATGTACTCTGACTTGTAAATGAGTATCAATGCCCCAAATTCTAAAAATATTTAATGGTGTCTACAGCACATCTGTATATATATGTATTTATATAAATTGATAAAATTCTCACAATGTTTTCTATGTCAAATTCTGATAGAAAATTCATGTTTTGTTTCAAGATGTGGTGGTTTTAGAAGTTTATGGTTTTTCTTTTGGTTATATGCAAATATACTCCAAAATGCCAGGACATGAGGCAGCATTAACCCAGTACAGAACTAACAAATACATGCTGTGCTCTGGATGTTTTGACAGTCTTGGTGTGCTACATGTAGTGTTCACTCATATTTCATAAACCCTTTTATAACTTCTGGAAAGAAATGGCATTGAGTTACAACTCCATGAAGAAGACATCACTGGTGGCAACAACAGACAAATATTTTTGTTGCCTGCTATAAGCATACTAAACATAATCAGTTAAATATTCCAGGGCTGCTATTTATTTACAAACAAACAGAGAGATTGTTTTAAAATAACAGACAGTAAGCTACTGTTTTCTATTCTACAAATCGTTACGAAAAGTGAAGGAGAAAAAGTGAAGGTCATGTTTTGTATTGCAGCTAACAAGAAAGAATCAGTTCTTTTATTACGAATGGAAAGGATTTAAAAACAAGTATTACAAGCAGTATAAAACACCATCCTCTAACAGATACCAAAACTATTTCTGTATGTTCCTAGCAAATCTTTTGACTGTTACAAAGAAGGTTCCTGATGACTTTGAAAGAGTGGTTAATATCAGGCACAGCAGCAAAACTTATTTTCTTCTCTCCCAAAAAGAAGGAAATTTTCAAGGTACAGAGGCCGTTGCTCTACCACTGAATACTTAATAACAATGTGCCTATCTATTAGAAAAACATCATCATAAACCTGGTTTGGTTTTCAGTTCAAATACAATACTCTACTATGCAAAACACAGAGGAATAATGTGAGGACCATCTCTAACTACACAAAACTATTTGATTCACATATAGGAGAATGTTGGGTTTTGCACAAGGCCATACCGAGGTCGTATTGCAAGAATGCATTTGTTTTGTCTTGGAGTATGAGAGAGGAGGTATTTTTAGCTTAAGCAACTTGGCTTGAACTTTTTTCCCCCTCAGTCAGCTCAATTCCATGCAGAGCTATTCGTGCTCAAAAATAACTGTTTCATATTCTGGGAAGCTATTTTCAGGATGTATTGTTTCGCTATTCGACCATACTGATGATACATAGGAAGTTTAGCAGAGAAAATGGGAAACTGAGGCTGAAGGGAAGGCGGAAGAGGGATGCTAGTACTTCAAACAAAATCTGCCATGATTCTTCACACCCATACTCCTGACATACAGTAAAGTTGAGTCCACACTTTCTCTTAGCCACATGAAATATTGTTGCCTCTGCTGTTGCTTACCATACCCTCCAAGACCTTCTACTACAACCGTTCATGTAAATGCTCCTGAGCCTGGATTTTGTCTAAGTGACACAGGATAAAGAAATCCGTCCATGAGAACTGTTCATGCATACCAAGGTCAGGCTTGGGATGCACCAACCACATGCAGAGCTGAGGGAGGGCTCACCTCTTTGTGAGTGCGGGCAGATGAGCAGCTGTGACCAGCAGTGTCCTCCTCACGGCTGCAATCACGCTAACCCCCCCCGGCCTCAGCCTTTTGCTGGCACCATTTCCAAACCAGCGCTTGGCAGAAGGATACAATAAGGATCAATCATGTCATCACTCATACAAGCAGGACAATGCCAATGTGACATTCATATGGACACAGGGTTTCTCTCTGTTTTCACAAGCCAAGATGCTGTGCCAAGATATTTAGAAATTTAAGCCTGTTAATTGGGATAAGTAAGGATATTTTTGCTCACTGGCCCAATATTGACATTAATGCAGTTATGGTCCCCTCTGTCATTGTAGGGGACTCAGCTTATCCGTACTGACTCTTCCTTTGAAACCTTTTGCCAGGTACTCTGAGAAGGGATTAGTTTAGTTTTTCCCAGGAGCAGTTTCAAAATATTTTTGGAATGTGTTTCTGGAGGACTAAAGGATGAGTTAACTTGTGATTTCTCATCAGCCTCTGCCTTCTGGAAGTCCAGTTCAAGGTGCTGGTTTTGATTTGCAATATACATGTCAAAGACAGGGCATTATTTTTGCCTCTCATGATCCCTAGAAACAAGAATTAAGCACTCTAAACTAATGTAATATTTACAGTAATCTAAAACTTCTGAGAATCAGGCAAAGTCTCTTCAGCTTGAGGTAAATTCGCAAAACCTATCTGGGTTCCCAAGACAGCAAAACAATACTGCAGAGATTATATAAAGATGTTGATTCTGCTCTATACAAAAGATATAATACCTTTAGCTTTTAGGTATTCTTAGCATAATTAAATTACTAAGAGGTAGTGCTGGAAATAAAATCATTTAAATAAAGACAGTATAAAGTATCTTTTTCCTGAAAGGAAGCAGCAACAAGAAGAGCAACTGAATCTTTCCCAATCATCAGTTTTATTACAACCTATAGTAACAGTATCCTCTTACATTTCATCCCAAGTGTTAGCACAGCATGTGTCTGCAGCTGGCTCTGGGATACACCAGGCCCTGGAACTGAGAAGAGTGCACAAGCTTACAACAGGAACTGAACAACACTGTATCAAATTGAAATATTTAAGCAGACAAAATGGTTGGCATAAACCATTCAAATTAAAGGCAAAAAAGACTCTCCTGAGGCTGGTAGCATGGTCACTGGAGATATTATATTTGTGATATTTAACGATCACAAATAGCCCAGCCCTTTTATTACCTTCCACCCTTAACGTAAAAACAAAACAAAACCAAACCTCACTGCTTAGCATCATTAATGTAATTTGTTCTACTGCCATTCCTCTCTCCCTAAGACATCTATATATAAAATGCAAGACTGAATCTACTTCAAAAAGCATCCTGATCTTTTTTCTGTTGAAGTTCAGATATTGACTGAATCTAATCTAATTGTGACATTTCACAAGGTAGTAACGCAGAACATGGGGAATACTTACACTACAAACATCATTAAAAAGATGGCAATATTCATAGTCATTAGCTTGGTATTTGTCTGAGCAAACAAAAAAACTTGCTTACAACACACAAAGATATCCTTGTCTTTCATAATTTGTTCCCAGGCTGGGATACAGCAGAGGAGCCTGCTAAGACCTAGAAATGCTAGGATTAAAAAGAGAACCAACGTATCTTAAGATCACTTACAAGAAAAAGAAAAAAAAAAAAAAACGCTAACATACCGAAAGGTATGAGTACAGGCCTTTGCTAGGACGGTCACCTACTCCTCATATTTGTAAAGTAATCAAAGTATAAGAAACTGATTCTCAGCTTGACACCACTTTGATGCATTGGTCTGTCTTTTCTGTTAGCAAGGCCATGAGTATCAAGGGGTTCCCTGATTCCCCAAGAGCTTCCCACACTATGACCAAAGCCAGCCCAAATTCTGCTGTTACAGAATACACTGCAGTGTAGGGACACTGTCGTGGATTACAGCATACTGTGGAAGGGACAGTTGTCTAGAGTTTTAACTTACTCCTCTTGGCTGCTTGTTCCTGGAACATCCTTATTCTAGAAGAGGCAGAACCTCTCAGTTTTCTTCTGACAAAACTATTGAAGTTTTGCTGCAGTGTCTCTTGCTACCAGCCATTCCCCAGTAGCATTTTTTGTGAATGTTTTAGAACACTGTACTTAAATATTCACTGACATTTCCTTTGAAACTGTAGGTATTCTTTCACCCGTCTAATTAATGCCATGTATAATACACAGGAGAAATTAAACTTTTGAGGCTTTTTTATTGCCAGCTGTAAACATATAAATTCAAACTGTACCACTCTCTTGTAAATTTTTGGTATGTCATACCAGACCATTAAATGAGTTGGATTACAAACTGATTTCCAAGAGAATAATTCTACTGTTTTAAACATCACAGATCCCATCATGCAGCTGGTAAAGAACAAGCTCTTACTCCCTTGTAGTTGTTTCGCTGTTTCCAGCTATTACCTCATGCCTTGTGTCTCAGTTTGAACAGACAAGGAATTACCCAGTTCTTCTCCTCTACAATACCTGGTATAGCACAGTACTGGTGTAATCACTGCTTAAGTGGGTGGTGTTAGGTATTTAAGCCACCTTTTTTAGTGAGTGCACTTTTTTGCCCCAAGTATCCAACACCACTAGCAGAGTCATTCTATGGAATGAAACATTATTGCATACGCTTTACAAAATGCTATATATACAAAATAGTATTTGTTTTAAAAAACTGAATGAAACTACTTCAGCAAGTCATGGCAGGTCTCCTTGTGCTCCTTAGCATTCTGAGTAGTTCTGCTTTGAATTGCCCTCATTTCCCTTTACGCTTGGGGTTTGTGTTTGTGCAGCTTTTTACCCCAAAATTAATTTTGCTAAAAAGTTGCTGGTGCTTATGTGGGTACCTCCCCAAATTCTCACAGGCTCCTCAGCATCCCTACATTTCACTTACCTGCGTCAGTGCGCTCTCTTTTTTCCTGGATCTAGGTCTGTTAGAGAAGTACTAGCAAACCTCCTCATGTTGCACTAGTTCAGAAGGATATTTGCCATGTCAACGCCTCTTCCGAGCAGGGCCCTCCACGCTGTTTCCAATATGCTTCCCTGGCCGACCTGGGCTGGGCTGCTCTCCTGTACTGGAACCAGTTAGTAAGTTCACAGAGACACCAACCTTTCTTCCTGATTAGGGATCAGACACATATTTCCTTCCTGGCTCTACTGTGCATCTTTAGCTTCCAGGGCTAACTCCAAACATCATGCCTTCAGAAAGCTCCCTCGCACATATCTCATTTGCTAGATTTATGCTAATACAACCTCATGCATTCATTGGTTTATAAAATGAGGTTGATGAGGTTGATGTCAAGGCTTAGTTAGGCTGTGCAGGCTTTCATGGTGTCAGGAACAATCACTGGTATATTCTTGGCCTTACGTGATGGCACACTTTTATAAGATTATCTGCTCAGCAGATTTCCCTTACTCAACAAATGGCAAAGTACTGTGCTACACAAAATCAACTTTAATCAACACAATGGCTTCTAGGTGGACAGTAAACATAATACAAGAAAATATATAACTTGTATCCTTTTTGCCAACATTTTTCCTGTTAATGAAATAAAAAAAATAAGCTAGAAAAAATCTGAATAAACAATCTGCCTTAGAAAATCAAGCTGCACACTGGAAACAAGGATCAAATCCTTGATTTACATACACTGAAAGAATATTTTTCAAAGGCGTTCAGGACACTGCACCACGAAAATCAAAAGACTGAGGATATTGGTGGTAAAGAAGGTGATATGCTCATGAGCTAACCCTGAACACTGCCATACAATCCATATTCAAATATTATGGAAGTCTGGGTATTTCTTGTTATATTATTCTCTGAATAATTACTGTGGAATTTTCTACTAGAAAACTACACACTCCTTAGGTTTCTCACAGCAAAAATAATAATAATCCACCTATCTGTGGAGTGGTTGAACGAGATACAGGACATCGGCCCTATTAAAATGTTAATTTATCAATTATGTATACAACAGAAGAAAGGACAAATAGACATTTAAAATTTGATTACTGTTTTATCCACTCCAAGCAGACCTGGCTGCAAAATCCCCTGCTATGCTTCAATTTAAAAGAAAACGGTTTAGAACTTAAAATAGATTTGCTATGGTAGGCTACTGGATCTTAAATATGAATGTAAATATATGTATTTAAAAATGAGTGAACCAGCATAAAAGGTGGCTAATGCCCCAGTTTCATTAGTACTTCACTTCCAAAAGGTAAAGCTGTTACATCAATTCGGAATCCTTCTGAGGCAAGGAGTGACAAGTATTGTTATTTTTGTAAAGCCGCATTCATCAGCTGTTTACAAATGGGACATACTTCCAGAAACACACATTGCGGGAATGATTAATTTATCAACTGGTATTCAAAGCTGCTGGCCCACGGCTATGGCTTAGCATTTAATTAAACAAGTACACAAAATCATTAATTAGCTGATCACATCTCACTGGACAGGCTTCCTGGGACAGCCCTCTTGATGCTTTCTGTCCCAGGGCCATGAACTACTACTGCAATCAAAACCACAAGCAAGTTTACTAGCTCAAAGCTGTTCGGTCATTTATCTGAGTTACCTTCAGAGAGTGGGTCTCTGCTGACCCCACGCTGCTAGGCAAGTTTCTCTGTGCAGGCATCTGTGCCACAGCGACCTCCACACCCCAGAAGGCTGCTGCGGTAGCACAGAAATCTCTCCAGCTACCAAATCATTGCCATTGGCTTTGCCTGACCTTCAGAAGGGATTTAGCCACTCCTGGATCACTCAGCTGTCTAATTTGCTAGTCTGAAACCAAGTTCATGGCTCCACACAGATGATTAGGACAAAAATGGTATCCAAAAGTGGCCTAGCCAGAGGTTAACACTGAAATCCCTCACAACTGCATCAGTGATATGCAGGAACTGCCATTCACTAGCACCTGATGGTCCTAAGTTGTGGTGACACACACAGAGTAGGTGGTCTAACCTTGGCTGTCAAAGGACATCTGGTCCCTTTTTTTCTTAGGCTTCTTAACCTAGCTGCAAGGATTGACACATTTTCTCATCCTCTAATAGTCCTAAAGTAGAGCAGTATCACTCTGCTTTCTTGTCAACATTGAGAGGAGTTGAAAACTCTTAAATTCAAAATGTTTAGGTAAGTTTAACTACATTTTTTTATGGTCTCTCTGTTATCCTCTGTATTTCACATGCTTTTTACACACCATAAATTCACTCGACATTAACACTAATGAAATCTAGTCTTGGTTTCATAATCTGTGACAGTCTTAGCACAACTTGCTAAAATATACCCTCTGTCTCTTCACATAAAGAACCCCTGCTAAGGATGAATATCTCACCCTCCATGTTAATGGGGACTAGCACTACTATTCCAACAACACACTATTGGCTTTTCTGACTTTATTTGCCACACCAGTCATACCACCCAAAATCTCAGTCCTGTAACTTGACAGTCTAAACCCTCTTGGTCGATGTAGGTAACACTCTTGTATTTGCTGCGTTGTTTCAACAGAGGGTAATGTACTGTTCAGAGGGATACACACATCTTCCTCACGTAAAATAAAATATTCTAGCCATTTTTGTGCACTTACCTACACCATCCATTGCTTTTCATATAACTTGCAATCTGGCCAGAACATTTTGATTTATTTATTACACTCACGCTTTTGGCTCTTTGGTGGACAGCAAAGGTTTTGCAGGACAAAGGAAAAGCTAAGATGTCCACTACTTTCCTAGTCACATAAGACAGATTGTTGAGTATCGCTTATAAATAAACAAATGCCAAGAATAAATCAACTTTGGAACAATCATTTCATTCATTGTACAAAAAAAATAAAAGGCAAATATATTAAAAAATATATGGACAAATAAGCAAGTAAGTATTGACTAGCAACATGAGCATCAGACCATAATTTCTTAAACCAGACATAAATCAAGATTATTGGAAAGTCAAGAAAAACATATTTAAAAGTCATAACCGGAAGCCTAAGTAACTCGAAACTTGATTTGTGCACAATGCTGAGTATTCAGTGTGACATTTCAAGCACTGAAAGGAACATAATTCATTTTAGACTGGATGGCTACCGTAAATTCAAGTTAACTATTTGATCTAGAATTTATAACAATGACTAGCCGAGTAAATTCTTCTGCCTTAGCCTTATGTCTTCCAACACATTTAGTGGGTTCTTGTCCTTTGAGTCTTGATGAAGTAGCTTCCCTGTATGACGGAATGGAGTAGGAGTCCGAAGAACAGAATTTGGTTTTATGTCTTTAATACCCAAGGTATTCCAAAGCACTTCAGAAAATAATGAGTTAGATGCCAGTGCTGCAGTGACCGTAGGCAACTAAAAAAGTGATTACATGCCCAGTGGGAGTTCTCAGACACCATAACAGTATAAACAAATAAAACAAAACATTACTTTGTATTTCTGGCATTTGGGCTAGATGACATCTAGTCAGCATGTTGTATTTTTGACAAATCTCTCTCAATTGCATTATCTATAATTGTCTGGTCATGTATATTCATTTACCCTCATGCGTTAGTCATCTTGGATGTCCCTCATTACTGTTCCCCAAGACACAAATCATCTTTACTATTTCTCTAGTTTTCATCAGCTTCCATCCATTACTTCTGACTGGATCTGCCCCTGGTGCTTTCCTCGGTGCTTCACAGTAGATCGTTTTCCATTTGCTCTCTAAATGACCTTGCCATTTGGAAGCACTTTACAAGTCTAGTATCAATGCTCGCTCTTCCTTCAGATTTGATCAATACAGTCTGGTGGGGCGCAGAGTGTGAACCTTTTCATTTCAAGCCTATTAATCAACATTCAGGGTAGTCCACTATTCTTATACAATGATTCTTAATACTTTCAAAGACACTGCTCTTCAGATTACCTCCTTTCCCCATGATTTTTTTGAGTCTCTACTTTCTTCTATAGCTTTTTTGTAAATTTCTGCATAGCATGTTTAAATTTTCTCTTTCTGTGCAAGCCTACATCATTGCTGCCTGATAAAAGCCCGTTGGTTTTTTTCACTTTTAGTTATGCTACCCTTTAGCTAATGCGCATGACTAAAACTGATCCCAAAATCACTCCCGGTATCTCAGAACTGTGTCACCGTACTTTGCAAGAAGATCCCTCCGGGCTGAAGTTAATGAAGCCCAAAGTCTGGCTAGCAAAGGGCAGCATGGAGACATACAAATCCTGACTGGCTAGCTGGCCAGCACCTACATATACCCTCTAGGTTGCTGATACAATTATCTAGGGTTTCTATAGAAAGTAAGCATTTTTGAGACATCAGCTTTCTGTCAAATACTGGTGCTAGCAGAAAGGACTGAGAGCCAGACAGGAAAACACACGCTCACAGACCACTGTCATTGAAAAGCCATTTCCTTAGGAAATCAGGCTAAAACCTCTCTTTTGTTTTACCTTTTTGAATACAAAGGGTCATCGTATTCTTCTGTGATCCTGTTTCATAAATTTGGCAAAGGAAACCTGTAGTTATCAGGATTTAAGCTAACCAGTATCCAATTCACATCAGCATAAGGCTGAAATTTGGTTTTAATGGATGTAGCCTGGAACAGGACTGACCTCATGACTGATTTTTTCCAGTTTTAACCCATGATCTCCCTTCCTCAGATTATCTTGAAGAAGATAGAGTTTCATAACAATCCACCCTCATAAACCCTGGGCTATGAAGATGCCTCAGTGAACCTAACAAAGCTCCACTGCACTGAATAAGTGGGTGTTTGCATTTGGGTTTTGTTTTGTGGGTTTTTTTTTTAAATCAACTCCCTAAATTTTCTCTTCATTTTTATGGTTAAGGGTTACAGGCCTCTTTCAATCCCAGAGCAAATAGCTTTAACTGATGGTTTTCTTGAGCATTTACAGAGTGTAACATTGTTTACCTTTTATTCAATCTTGCATTGTTTCCTGTAGTGTTTGAACTACTCTTATAAAGATGAATTATCTCTTCTTCCAGTTGTCATGCATTATTTATTCTAATGCCATATACACTTTGTAATATTTCTGTTTTATCTTGGCCACAGTAATTTTATTTACCCACTGGAAGATTGTGTCCTTGCATATGCCTCTTTTTTTCATTTTGTACAAGTCGATCACAGGTTCACTAATTCTGCACTGGCAGTTCTTCACCATTCCTTCTAAACTTATTCCGCTGTGTTATATTCACACATCACCTTGACAGCTCTGAATTTTATATTCTTCCAAGCAGCACCATAATCCAGGGTCTGGTGCAGCACTCCCCAGTCAGCTGTGGGAAGGGCAAGAGCGGCATTTCACTAGGACCTCACATAATGACTCCTGGGCCATAACTAGGCAGCTGCTGGGTAATATCAGGACACAATGGAGTAATAATTACCATAATAACAACAGCTACCATCACTGGACTTCTTTAATACGCTGTCTCAGGCTAAGGACTAAACAGCTGTTAGACCGAGGTATGCCAAAGGGAAAAGACCCTCATTTCTGGTTAGAGTTATGTGGGGGGTTATGGCGTATGCGCATAACAAACCAAATTCACAAAACTAATCATCTTTTTGCAGAGCTCCTACACACATAATGGAAGAGCTACTAAGAGCCCTGGTGAAGCACATTTTCATTACACTATGAGACCATTCTTGTAAAATCTCCACTTCCATAAAGAAGAGTTAAACTTTATTGTTCAAGGGTAAAGTAACTGATGGTCTAACATTTGCAGCATTAGGATGCATTAGTGAGCTCTTTTACATGTTTCCTGATTTTATTAAGTTTTATTACCAGACCATGATAAAGTTTGCGAACGGGTAATTTTGGTGATCTACGGTAAGTAATGAAATGAGAAGAAAATCATGTTAAAACAACATTAAAAGGGAGAGTCATTCTTAACTGCAGAGAGTGGGAAGCTGCAAGCAAAACTCCCATTAACAGTAAATACAGCAGATTAAAAAAAATTTCTACGTATTTGCTAAAACAGACTCAGTGAGATTTTCTTGCATTAAGGAGGACCAGAAGAGTTCAAGTTATTTTCTTCTCCTTACCGTCCTGGGCTTACTTGCTCACTTTTAGGATTTTCACACCATTAACAAAACCTCTATTTTAAATTTCACATGTGCCATGTATACAAACCTGTGTACACCATGAATTGCAGTGGAGAGTTTATTAGCTGATAAAAGAGAATTTAGGAATGTGTCCTGTACCAAGTCATTGAGAAGACTGCTTTACAAAGCTGACTGGTGAGTAATTTTAGAAGTTGAACACAAGTTCCTCAACAAAAGAAATGCTGAGGTGCACTCAGCATTCACCATTTTAAATTATATTACATTCAGATAAAAGAAAAATTAAGGTGACCTCTTGAAAGAATATGACTTAGGTGCTTCAGGCCTCTTAAGAAGTTAGAGGCTTTTTCTTTCACATCTTTAACTCCTGGTGACTCTACTTATTGCAACATTTGCAGTGTAGTAAACTTCACCAAAATGGCCAATCCTGCTCTCTAACAATCACTATTTACCACTGGCATTTTCTTTTTCCTGTGATGCCTACAGTGTCACGAGTATCTTTTCCATTTCCACCACCATAGCTACAAGCTAAAATGTAGGGATGGTTTTTTACAAGTCTGAATGACACCAGAGTCCCTCCAGTAGGCAATACTGAAATTCACTAACCAGGAAAAGAGCCTAACAGGCACAAAGTAAGAGGAGACCACCAGGTCTGTGGGAGGATAAAAGGGCCGGGGGCGGGGGTGGGATAAAAGTTATACTTTCAGGTGTAATGGACTGATACGGGGGCTGTTCTACTGTCTCACAATGATTCATGGGTTCCTTCAGCAGAGACAAATGCAGTTCAGCATTTGTCAGAGCAATTCAGATGGAAAGTCCCAAGCATGGTCAATTTGCGGTGGATGGCATCCGGCTGTTTCATTACCAGAGAAGGGAACAGCATGAGAGTGACCATGTCCCTCACAGGCTACGAGGCTGGTAATCAGCATAACCCTCGCAGAGGCAGGCTTCTTTATTGAGGGTCTGGTCACAGTCAGGCAGAGAATTAGCAGCTTGACCTCACATATATATTTATTCACTTGAAGACAATGTATCCCTTTTTTTCTTTCTGCTTTGAAATTATCTTAGTTTTGAGATCATATGAAAGAAGAAAAAATTTGGATATCTAAATGCCCGATCCTAGGGAGTTCCCCAATTCCTTCATACTCTTTAGTCACTCAGGTATTTTTGAAAACATCTTTTAGCAGCAGACTGAAACAATGATTTTCCAGCATGCCTCTGCTTTTCTTTGTTTTAATGTACAGCCACAGTTAGCACATATATTCAGCTTCACTTTTCATAAAGAGTGAAAATCACCTCTGCCAAAAGCCAGAACAACTACACAAATTAAATTCCAATTGTAAGTCAGACTCTGCTCCGTGCTTGCCTTCGAAAGAGCAGCGACTTTCATACTAAATGAATTTCCCAGTAAAACCCTGATCAGCAGACAATCATTTCAGATCTGACTCCTGACAAGGATTTTTACTGACAACAGAAGATGACAAAAAGAAGTCCCTAAGCGTCATAACAAGCCATCTGTCACTGTACGCTGTTTCAGACAATTAGTTATCATGTAACGTTCACTCTAATTTTCAGCATTTCATTCCTACAGAAATATTCTGACAGTTCTTCTTCCATTTTATTCATGGGCGAACAAGGTTAATATTTTCTGAAGACAAAAACTAACTTCACTGTTTAATTTTCTATATATTCATTGACACATGTCTTTTAGTCTAATACCTCGGGTTTGTGTACTACTTAGAGCCAAAAATCCCTGATTAGCTGGAATGGTCCCAAGGCTTCAGAATGAATAATGTGATAATGAGTTTTGTTTTATTTTCAAACTACTTTTTAAAAACTCAAAAGGATGGATTTAATTAAAATGTAGAGTCTTTTCCAAAATTCCTCACAGTCCTTATTGCCAACCTACCGCATGCATATAAATTCTTGAAAAGTTAACTCCCCTTCCCTAGCAACATTTTAGGGAAAAATTCTTTGTGAATTAATTAGTAAGGGTGGCACACAAAATAGGCAAATTCCTGGAAATTAATTTTAAATTTTATTATATACTGTACAAACCTAAATTCTCAGATTCCTCTCTGAGTTTGCTAGCTTTGTCTGTAGCCAGACACAAAAATAAAGCCATAGTTCTGGAAGCTACCAAGGCCTGCACAAACAGAGCCCAAGTTTACCTATGTTATATTGCTTATGCACGGGAAGACTAAGTGCTATCTTTCATTTGCATCTTTCCTGGTTTTTAGATCAGTATAAATAATATTTTATGAAGAATATTGAGCAGTTCTTGAGTAAATTCCTATCTAGGAATCCAAGGATCAGGTATTCTTTATGCTACATAAAACGCCTTAATAAATGTAAACATTCCTCACATGATCCACTCCACAATTATATCACTACAGATACATGGCTGAAATTGAAAGAACAAGACTTGTGCCATAAGCAAACTGTAGCTTAAATGATGTAAAAATTACCTTTCCTTTGAGGTAAAACACACACCTTTAGTCACCCCCAAGTTCTCAGAGATCTCTTTGCAGTTGTAGTAATTTTCCTCAAGAAAACTGATGTGTAAAAACACAATCTTACGTAAGCGAACAAGACTGAGGAGCGTTCTCAGCACTACTGCCCCAAGTAATGGAAACGAGATACTTTCCTCTCCCGATATAAAGAACAGAGTCCATGTGCCACCATGCCAGTCCTCCACCGGCACACATACAGTATCACTCCAATGGGAAAACTTGCACAAGAACTAATCTAGGTATTACTCTTCCCCAGTTCTCCTCCAAATGTCTCTCGAACTCAAGGATCCTCCGCACAGCACACTACCAAGGTGGGGAAACCTGGCCCTTCCCTGCAGAGAGCAACTCCATAGGCTCCACACTACCTCTCCAAAAACACGACTGCCTTCCAGTGTCTGCACCTCCAAACAGCGGGCGTCTGAAACGTGAGTAAACCTGTCTGTGATGCTTCTCCTCAGTGTTTAAAAGCAAAAGAAAATTGAACAAGCTCTTTTATGTTATGTCATGAAGACACTTGCTGCTTTGATTTTCAAAGACTTCTCTTCTTTCACTTCATTTCTAATCTTGTAATGTGGAACTTTCATGTTTTGTGGTCACAAATTTCTTTTAAGGTTATTGGTTACAGTTCCCTTTCATCCCCAATGCAGAACAGTTGTTCACACACCCTGAAAAATTTATGCTACCTGCAATGTCTGTGAATCAGAGTTTTTTAACGTGAACATAGACACAACAGCAATCTCACCTGTATTTGTTACACATTTAAAAAAAAAAATCTCTATCTCTTCTGAAAAGTTTTTGGCGCATCAAAATGAAGAGGTTCTCTGGAGGAAACTGATTGAAGTCAAAATGAATAGCATTTTCTTGTTCCAGGAAAAAATTACATGTACTTTCCCTATTTCAGCAAGTAAAGGTGAGGTAAGAGAATACAAATCTAGGAAACTTTAACCCTGAAAAGCACCATCTGTTTTTCTGAGCTCAGAAAAATGTTCTCAGCCCTGTTCTAACTCCTTAAAATGAGAGCTGAGATTGTAAAGGAGTGATAGATGAAAGGTGGGGAGACTACAAAGGTCCAGAACCCAGGGGATTACAGTAATAATTCAAGATTACAGAGAGCTTTGCATCCAGGTCCCTCCAACCTAAACAGCCTTTCTGAGAGGTGATCTGCAACATCCACCAGATGAAGCTCTATATTTCTTGAGAGATGCCAGTGAAGAAAAAGACAACTTCAGGGAATTACGTGCAAGAATTTAGACAGATTTCAGCTCATGTGCAAGTTTGGCTGACTAAACCTGTGGTCTTTCTGAGCAGTAAACAAGTGACTTTCTCTTTCCTATCCCCAGAAAACTAAGATATCAAACAATTGCTCTTACTGCAGCAGAATGAAGTACAGGGCTTCAGGAATGATTTAATTTTTTTTTTTAGGAAAAGACAGACTTCTTACTCCCAAGCATTTGTGTCTCTCTCTGTGGCCTGTGCTAGCTATTGCACTATGCATCAAAATAAAAAAAAAATCCTGTTCAGGGACTGGAACATGGGCTTCCCTTTTTTTCAGGCTAGTGCTATAACCATCGGCACTTTTAAGCCAGCTGCTCTGCTAGGAAGGAATTGTAATATATACAAGATGAAACCAACAGGAGAAACAGAAACCTGAGAGTCTTCTCACCATCCTTACCATGTTACAGTGATGACTGTGTTCATTTTCTCTTCTCTAAACTATGCTCAGACAGTTCCAATTAACCGATACGGGAAATGGAGATAATAAATAGTATCAGTTTCAGATGTATGCAATTCTAAATGACAACAGGGGGCACCAGCGGCCCTGTACTCCACGCTGTGCTATCCAAGGCAGTACAGCCCACCACTGCTCAATACCTCTCTCCTGCACTGTGTCCCCAGCCTGGGACAGTACCATCTGCATCAGCACTGGGGAGGCAAGACGTGGCCCACAGGCAGATCATACTCATGCTCTCCACTCTCAGTCACCTCCAACAAAACACCCAGCCCCAGTGTGGGGACCTGGAGTGAGGCTGGTGGTCCCATAAGATGGGAAGATTGGACAGAGGAGGTGTCTGCAGCGAGGTGATATTCCCCAGGAACCGGTTACTGCCACCTCACCTAGCCCTGCTCTTTCTCAATAATCACAGAAACCTTAATGGTGAAGTGAAAGCTGCCGAGTTTGCTTAGTTCTAATAGTTAACCAACATTTTAAGTTTCTTATTTCAAAAGGATGAAAAGGTAACAAGGAAACTGTAGTACGACACAAGCACAGCCAAAACAGTAAAATATTAAGGGCCACGAGAGATGATTGTCTTACACAATTTGAAGACGAGGACTCTGACTTGTGGTGATTGCTTCTTCACAGTACAGAAATGAGTTCTTCCCATTTGTCAGGATTATCTGACAAACCAAACTCAACTTGTGCTAGTTCTCAAACAGGAAAAGGCACAAATCAGAAACTGATGTATTTTATGACATTACAATCACCTCTGCCAACACTCCCACATCACAAATACCACCTTGAATTTTTGCAAGAAGCAAATTCAACTTAAAGTCTTGCATCTTTTAAAAATACATCCAGAGTCTTGATTTAGGTGCTTCCAGTACTAGAAAATTCGTAGCACCTCAATGTAACTGCTACACAAGTTAATGAGTTTCAATTTGCACCTTTTTTCTGTTTTTAATTAGGCCACTTCAATTTCAAGTTATCCTATTTTTTTGCTCTTTTGTCCAGCTTAGTCAGAAACCCTTAGGCTGTTGACTGTCTTCTCCTTATTGGTTATAATCATTTGAAAGAGGAGACTTAGAACATGAAAAAGCTAAAGGACAATTCCTACTTTAAGGCACATTTCTATAGGCTGTATTTCCTAAGTAAAGCTGTTCTGCAGCCCTGTTGAATTTTCCTACATCTTTTTTGAAATGTGACAACCAGAACAAGGCACTAAATAAGGCTTTTCTTCATAGAAAATTCAGCAGAGTAAAGATGAATTAAAGAAAGATGTGAGCATGAAGGATACTGCATCTCATTGTAATCTCTTAAATGAAGAAATAAAGGGGTTGTCACTCACTTCAAGTTAATCTTAGAGCATCTTTACTACACATCTTAACTCATATCAGCTTTGCTGACTGTTTCCCATGGAAACAAGCTCCATTAAAAGTCACACAATGCCACCGATGTCAACCATACCCACAAATATTTATGTCTTGTTTGAATGCAGCAGTGCTATCATCACCACCATGGAAGTCTGTGGCAAAAAGAGGCACTGGGCTTGAGACAGGGGAAAACGAGTCACATTTGCTAAGCAGTACGAAGGCAGAGCTTCATCAGTAACCCGCAGCATGCAAACATACTCAATCACCAAAGAACAAAGAGAGGAAGAACAGCAGCAGCACTTCAATCTACTGCCTCTTCAGTGCCAATGTGATAAATCAATGATGTTATAACGAAATGGGGAAATGTGGAAAAAGAGTCTGAAATATCTGAGGAAAAGTTTCAAAACAAGTTTTAGATTAACTGGATATAATGTACACACAGCAATAAAGCAGGAAAAAAAGGATATCTCCTGATACTCTGTATTAACTCAGACCACTTTGTTTTGCCTATTCTCTGTTGGGTTAACCAGCAGAAAGGTTAACTATAGGCACCACAACACAGGCTAAAACTAGTGTTTACTAACATACAATGTACATCACTTGGCCTTCACAGGCTGCTTCAGTAACAGTTTTGGAATTGTTAAAGTTTCAGTTGGAGAGAAAAAGTCTTCCATTTTCAAAACAGAAGGTAAAAACAGCACGTAAGGTAAATGGGAATGAAGAAGCCAACAGAGACCACTTAGGAAGCACTTGTAAATCCTCAATATAATCACATATTCTCCTCTTGATCAAACTCATCTCTTCCATTCTTCCCTTCCCTGCAGTTTTTTGTGCAGTCATGATATAATTTGATAGGAAGAGTTCTCACCTTTTCGTGCTGCAAGAGAATTCCACTTACAAGGTTTTGCAGGGCACTGAGGAAGAAAAGGGGAAAAATGCTGGGAATGAAAGATCATCTTCAGGAATCAGAAAGGCTGGAACTAGTGTAAACAAAACCACTTTGAAAGAACAGGAGTCTTGGGCTGCAGTCACTGCTGCTCCAAAGCATGAACTATAGAGAAGAGACGATGTTTCAAGAGCTACTCTCAAATGGGTTGGCCCTTGGTGGGCCATACAGCACCTGGCAGGTGCCCATCTTGTTGGGCTGTGGCAAAGGGGACAAGACTTCAGGAAATAAGAGCTCTGTGTAAGCTTCTTTACTGAACAAACATATTTAAAAGGAGTTACGTCGAGTGCACATTTTTTTGCAATGTGCCCAAAATAGCTTGCAACTTAAAGAATAAACAGTGGGAAGAGGGATAGCGAGTTACAAAATAAAAAGCCGTGAGTTGCCATTTTTTGTTAAAATTGACAAAAAGCTAATTTTGCTGCATTTATACATACATTTTCAGCACAACTGTATTTATTGGACTGCCATACGCTGTAGACCACTTAAAACTCACCGACCTTCTTTAAAAGCCTTAAGGACTTCACTACATCCTCTTTGTGTTGCAATCAAATTTAGGAGCTTATTTGTAACAATGAATATCTAGCTTAGTTAGAAAAACAGTTCTTGGAGCAATGAACATAATGTATCACTGAATTAATGGATGACTGAAAAAAACCCATCCATTTCCTAATATTATTTCACTTGGAAAACTCTTCAACCTGAATGCTACTTGTGTCATTTTAATTTCCTTACCTCTGTATTTAAAAAACAAAAAAACCCAAAAAACTCCACACAGAACACCCTCTCCTCACACACACTGAAAGTACTTATGGCTTTGGTTCTTACTGTTTTTTCAGGATGACGCGTTCTTCACGTTTACACAAGAATTTACAAAGGGCAAATTTGCAGCCAACATAACAGTGAATCAACTGGCAGATTATCTGACAGGACAAAGTAAGATCTTTCTTTGTATCCAACCGCACTAACAGACACGTGGTATAAGGCAACTTTGATCTTGTTTTCCACTCCCTGTATCTTGGGTAGTTTGTAATTCGCATCAGCTTCTGAAACGTCTTTAATGAAAGAAGGAACTCAGCCCACAACAAAGGAAAACCTGTACAACACAGCTGAGACTTGAGTGAAAAAAGAGGAAACCCTGTCACAGAACACCAGCTGCTTTTTCACTCAAATATTTTCAGTAAAAAAGCTCAAGTTTTATGGTCAAGAATTTAGATAGTTTCTTATCTCTGTACTTTCTAAATAAATGCTCCTTGCGAGACGGTTTGTGAATATGAGCGTGCACAACAACATGCTGTTGCGGGGGGTTGATTACCACAGAAGAATTGGGCTGTGCCTGCACTTTATCGGCTTTGAAATACTTGGAGCACCAGTTCCCAAGTCAGCAAGCTGCCCACTGGCATCGTATCTAAGACGCAGACAATTTCTCTGCACGTAGGTTTAGCTTAGTAGAACACTGCAAAGATTCAGTAACTAAGCTTAAGCAAATTGAAAAATACACACGAAAGTTCAGAGTCTTCAGAGAACAGGTATCATCGTTCACCTCATTGTATTAGTGTTTTGCAGACAGGATAATTTTGCAGGACTTTTTAAGACTCTAACATGCAACAGCCTCTTTGTTTTCCCAGAAGAAGGGCTACAAAGTCAAGTTAAGGAAACTTTGATGACCAAATCACAAATAAATCATACAAACTCTTGTTCATAAAACACTGACAATTACAAGTTATTCCTGTTTCACCACAATTCCAGTCATTAAACCAATATGAGTTAAAGTTAACAAAAATACATGCTTTGCACAGTTGCTGCACCTCTGCAGTATGAATCATATAAGCATGGATAAAGAAACCCAAATTCAATGGCCCTCACTGAAGCCTGTAGCAAATACCCTTTAGCTTCTGGGTGCCCATGGTGACACCCTTACAATGTTTTTTTCAGAGGTTCAGGGAACTCAGGACTGGGAACTTCAGCTGCAGCTCTGCTGCACAAAGGTTGATCTCATCTAGACCTTCAGAATGTTTCATGAGAGTCTGCAAAAAAATTTGCTTGTTAGAGTTTTAAAGACATCAGGAGTAACTTCTGTACATGTATTTCTTTAATTTCAGTTGACTGGGATTATAGCATCATTTAGCATTTGTCCTAATGAATCATTCAGCTGAGCTGTATATTTGCATTGAAGTTTTCTACCCTAATGAAATATTGCAGCAAGCTTTATATATTTAAGAAGAGACTCAGGGTTTTAAAAGCTCAAAAACCCCCCCAAAAAAAAAAAAAAAAAAGACTGCAAATGGTGCTGCACCTACCTTCCACATGAAAATTAGTAGCTGCAGTTTTCTGTCATGTGATTTAAGAATATGTTTCAGTAGTTCAGTTAGAAGTATGTTCCAATATGAAACTAACTTGCACTTTGTTTCAGAAAGAGCACTTCTGTGTTTTAATACAATCCAAGCACCTGAGGTTTAGAGGTCATTTATTAGACTCCTGTGGCTATTCAGAAAACACAGGAGGAAAGAGGGCTGAAAGAATTCATCTTCACTGGTTGTAATTACAAAACAAAGGAATAAAAAAATCCCCAAACAGCCTGATCTAAGGGAAGAGTTTTTCCTTGGTATGTAATAGCTTAATTTAACAGACAAAAAATTCAGTGCAAGGCATATTTTGTTTCCTTTGTATTTTAGCATCTGCTGCTTGAAGGGAAAGATACTTAAGCTCCCTGCTGCATTAATGCTTATGTAGTATAAATAAGAAGACCTCCTTGCATTATCAATGACAGTATTAAATATCTGATATTCAAACCCACAGGGCTCACAGTTCAGCATTTTAAATTACAGTTCTGCCTCAAAGACACACAACAAGCTCTTCCACTCAGCCTTTGGTGTCCTTCACAGTTGATGAAGGCTGTGGGTGAGATCTC
>VYZW01002525.1:0-36472 GCA_013401315.1 Balaeniceps rex | reverse complement strand
GGTAATGCTTAGTTAATAAAAGTCTGAAATGCTTATGTGTCACGACATTTAGCCAGTCAGATGAATGATGTATTTAATGGTGTGATCCTATTAGGAGGCAGGAAGGACTAAGTTACAAATAAATACAACCAGAGGGAGTTAATTTCTGCAGCAAGAAAATTTCACTTCAAATTGCAATTCTAGGCATAATGCAAGTATTCTCAAATGCTCAGTAAGGCTCATGGTGGCAAAGGATTTACCCATGGCAGATGANTGGTGCAAAACAAGGCTACTTCACTGTCGTACCAAAACCTGGGTGCAGTCAGACCTCCTGAGCAAGAAATTCCCAGTGAACGGCATTGCTGGAGTCAATGGGATGCATTTTGAAAACTATACAGAATGAAAGCACATCAGCTCCTATTGCTCTGCAGGCTATTGTCCCATTGCAACCTCTTCAACCCTGTAACCTCCAAGGGTTATAGTAGAAGGAAACACAGCAGTAGCTCAGCTTGGCATCCTTATGAAAATACTTACCGTTTACATATTCTTTCCTCCTTCAGATCTTCAAGTGCTTTTGCACATAAGCATTGCAACTCATCTTATGTATGGCCAAACCACAAATCTTTGTTTTCAGGCCAAAGTCACACACCCAGTTCCCTGTCCCCTGGTACAATTCAGGTATCCTCTTGCTCAAATGCTAGGCACATGGGACACAGCAAGAAAACCACTGAAACACTTCACCTGGAAACATGGAGGATACCTAGGTACAGAACTTCTTTTTCACAGTTTGGAGCAGCACAATTCCAAAGAGAATCCCTCCTGCAGGACTGCTGGTAAGAAAGTTTGAGTAAATCAGCCTCAGACACATCCTGTCCAGGCTACAAGACATCTTTCTGACAGAAGCTCCCAAACCACGTTGCTTAATATCAGAAGATGAAGCTTTATTGAAGTCTTTTTCCATTGGTCTCTCCCTGTGAGACTTTATCCTGGGTCCCAGGGCACTTCCTAATAGAAGAACATTTAAGCATTGCAAAATCACTGAGAAAATACACCAGGAACTCCTTGGACCACATATTGCAGATGTTTAAAACAACCTAGTATAGCATGGAATCAAATATTCACTATGCCCTGGAAGGATGCATAGGGTCACTTCAAAACACCAATAGCACGGTCTCTCTGTTATTAAAGTAATTACTTCATTTCTCTTGCTACTGTCTGGAAAACAAATCCTTCAGCAATGATGGACCTAAGCTTTGTGCTTTATCAGTCAGGACTTTAATTCTGTTGTTTGCTCGCTCAAACTTTACCTTGCTGCTCTATGTATCACAGCCAAGGTTTATCCCAGAGGTCACTGCATTTTTAATCAGCATTTCAAAACCTGTGAATGAAGAACACTATATAAAGTGTCAGGGCTTTTTTTCTATTTTTTTTTTTTTTAAATGAACTGCTGTTCTGTTTCTTTAATAGTTTTAGTTCTCACCAGTGCGCAATTCTTACTGATTTGTTAAGTCTAATTAGTCAGTATTCAAATGTGCCATGCATTAATTTGGACACTGCTCAAATCCAACACAGATTTCACATGAAAATGGATTATTTGAATTTTAAACACAGTCTGTTCCACCAATTCTGACATATTAAGCAAGCTTGCAAGCCATTAAAGCCATAAAATGCCAGTTGACCTAACAACCTGCAATGGTAGGGAATGAACAAAGCTATTTACTTTATTAACTGATGCTCAGAAGCAAGAGCTACATGCACACTGATTCTGTATCCTTTGACTTCTCCAAGACTTGGGTGAAGTCCAGGTGCTGGACTACTTTAGTCTGTGTGCAGAACTGTTGGCCATTCCAACACAGAAGTAGAGCCCTGAGATTCCCCAGTGCCAGAAAGCACTCCAGCTTTCTCAGGCTACAGCCACAGAATACAAATCATCCTGCCTGCTTCACCTTTTTAGTATGATAATTAAGTCATTTTAGCTAATGGGCTTTAAATACATCTTTTAGGGTAGTCTAGACAACTCGTGGAGACTACTGCTTAGCATTGTCTTCAGAGCAAGGAGGTACCTTTTATATTTCTGTGCCAATTTGTATTGGAGAAAAGGCCCAGGCTGATCAGAGCTCAACATAACCAGTTAAAGCCAAACATACACCCCCACTCCTTCTCTCACTGATGCTAGTTGCAGTCAAGTTTACCAGGGTTTTGCCTCTGCTAGGATTTCTACACTTAGTTTTGGGTTAAAATTCTCCTTTTTGAGGTGAAGGAACAGTCATATACGCCAGCCTTTCAAGGTTCACCCATTGCCTCTGGCACACAAATCTATGGACATTTGCTTGTCTAGACTAGGAATGTATGGGGTGGTAGCTAGACTATTGATGTGAGCATAGAGAAAGAAAAGTGCATTTTAACACATGCATTAAAGTATGCCCTACCTCTGCTAATGCATTTTAGCAATCTAGCACAGGCATTGGCTCTTTGTGTCAGTCTAGACAAGGCCATAGAGACTCTTTGGAATCTGGGCTGAGCACTCGACATTCATTTCCCAGAATTGCAATAGCTTTATTTTAATTTAGCACAATACCACCTTCCAAACACAGCCACCTGTGAAATAAATGTTTAAGGGTTCATATCAGGGTTAACCTGACTCCTTTGGCAACACTTCTTCCTCCAAATAAGTGCAGAAATCATAAGAGAAAAGCAAATCCACACAAACGATGGCAACAATCCAGGACAAGAACAATTAGTAAAACTACTTTAAGGTGAAAAAAGATGCAGGACTGCTAAGGTCTTGGTAAGTACCAAGCCCTGTAATTCTACCACTGAAGCTTCCATAAGGCAGCAATATTCAGAAAGGTGATACTGTCCTCAAATTATGCAGTAGTAAATGAAAGGGAAACTATTTGAGCTCTGACTATCCACACAGTATCAGAAAAATCAAAGGAAAGCCTCAGAGAGAAGTAGAGTTGTCTTGGCTGCCACTGTCTTTAGGCACAACTGACTTGGTAGTTCTTTTCAAAATGAACATGGGACCAGGTAGAGAAGGGGCATTGGCAAATCATCCACAAAACTTTGTTTCACAACGCTGTCCTGGCAACAGGATCAATTCCATATATCAGCATGACACGAAAACTGATTAACTTCTTTAGGTCCTATGGACCCAGAGACAAGTAAATAAAGGATTTCTCTTTTGCTTCAATAGTGGCATTGCACGTGCATATGAATTTGGGGGGTGGGAGTGAGAAATTTCAGGATGGGGAGAAACAGATTTGCTCTGGGGTAAACAAGCAGACAAGTTTTTCCAGATGCACAGAAAAAAGCCCTTAGCTTTTGACCAAAGAGCATCTCTCTAGCCCAAATGAAGTATTTTACTTTGCCTTTGTAATATGTAACACTTCAAAAAAATTAAGATTGATTTTTTTTTCCATTTCAAATTTTACATTTTCTAAGTTAAAGTCAGTTTTTCACCTGAAAGTCTTAAAGCAAAATGCTTCGGTATTTTAAAAGTGCTGTCCTTTTTCCTTTTGTCATTTTTAACCAAAATTATTTGCAAACTGCTTCACTCTTTCCTTGGTAAATTTGAAAGACAGCATAGCTGGTCAGGCATTTAGGGCTGAACACAGCAATGATATTTCTTATTGCAACTGTCCCCTGGGTTTAAGGCACATTGCAGTATGGACACATCCTTAGTAATCATGTCTGATAACGTTTTTTAAGCTATCAAGGACTGCCTAGTATCAACACTCTATATCCTAGGAGCCCCTTGCAATTCCTGTTTTAGTCCATCTTAAATCTCCTGGTCAGCACAATGGGATTAGGAAGCCTGTACACAAGAGGAATGATAGAGAATGGCTAAAGCTTCCTATGTTTGAACGCATCTAATTGTGTCTTTACTGCCCAGATTTTTTTCCACAGCAACTGTCCTTCCAACATAGTCTTTATCGGGATATAATTAAGCTGGTAAGTGGCAAAGAAGAAACTGAAGAGCTCTGTCTGATCACTGCAGTGGAGATTAAACAAAAGCTATTGTATAGCATACAACTGAATTTTCTTTGTGCAGGTGCCAGCTGTGAACACTTCACTAATAGGAAGAGCCCAACATCTGTAAGCAAGGAAAGAAGACACTCTCCTTGGTTTGGTAATTTTTTTCCAAAAGATGGACAGTGACAAGACAGCAGAGACATTGCTTTGTTGTGCTGCTCTCCCCTGACTCAGAGTAGCTTTGCACTGCAGCACTGACCCAGAAGATCACCGCTCAAGGGAGCAAATCACCAAGTTACTGTGCCTTCTGGAGCATCGTGTTCACTCATCTGTGAACCCACAATCCACAGCTTTGCTCTCGGCACTACTCTGAGCTGCTCCAGGATCGATTTCCCCATGAACTGTAGGAAAATACACTTCTTTCTGGGCAGAAGGGAAGAGACTTGTGAGAACTCATTGGGATACTATTAAATGATTTAATCATTTCTCCTGCAAAGCGGGAGGATACCAGCCTTCACAATACCAGCATTTTGGCACTTGCCATGCCCCTAGTATGCCAGCCAGTTTGGGCTGAAATCACCTCTTAGCTCACCTGATGGCAGAATGGGAAAGGGACCGCACCCTTGCAGGGGCACCCTTATGCACAGAAGGAAACAGTTGTAAGCAACTGGTCAAGCAGCTTCTACAGCTGGTTGGATGGACACCTTATTAGTGATGGTCCGATTCACGCATTCTCTCTGCTGCTGTTGTTTGCAAACACCTGATTGCTGTGGTGCCAACTTATCTGTGGCCTAGGAGCAGCTCATCAGAATCATAATCACAAAACCCATCTTCAAAAATACTGATATTTTCCCTTCGCTCTCTGCATATCAATGAAGCATTTGGGAATGCTGATATCACAAGCAGAAGGAAAAAATCTTTCCCTTCAGAACAATCACAGCAGGAGCCTTCTATGTCTCCCCATGAGAAGAATTGCTTTTAGGTTATGCTTAATGACTGAGCAACCACACAAGCAATGCAACAGGCAAGAGTCATCTGTTGAGATAACAAGCAACACTCTCCACGCATTTAGATTCTCCACATCTCAGACACTTGTGAGCTTTCGTACTGCTCCCAGTGCTGCAGAGGATCTGCCTCTCAATGCATTCACCATCCCAACCCCCATCTGGTGAGCCTGTGGGAAGCAAAGACAGAAGGTGAATGCGACTGTCACTCACTCAGATAAATCAGTGCCAAAATGAGACTAGAGTTTAGATTTCTAAACTGCTTTCTCAGTCGTCACCAAAACCTACTTTGCAAGCCAGATTTGCCAAGGCTTCAAATCTTAACCAAACTAATCAATAAAAATGGTGAAATCAGAAAAAATAGAAACTGAAGAAAGAGTGCAAAGCCATTCTACCATGCAGGCGGATGAGGCCACATGTATAAGAAATACATTTTGCTATCTGAATGGAAAAAATGATGAAGTAACAGGATATGTTTTGCAGTGGAAGATCAAGTTTCTGTTACCCTTGCCATTCATAGGTCAAAATCATCAAAACTCACTGTTGTGGTTTAGCCCCAGTTGGCAGCAAAGCCTCACATAGCCACTCGCTCACCCTCCCCCCCATGGGACGGGGGAGAGAATCAGAAGAGCAAAAGTAAGAAAACTCATGGGCTGAGATAAGAACAGTTTAATAAGTGAAATAATAATAATTTGTAATGAAAAGGAGAACAACGAGAGAGAGAGAAACAAAACCCAGGAAAAAGAAGTGATACAACCACTCACCACCCGCCCACCAATGCCCAGCCAGTCCCCGAGCAGCGATCGCTGCCCCCCAGCCAACTCCCCCCAGTTCATATACTGAGCATGACGTCGTATGGTATGGAATAGCCCTTTGGGCAGTTTGGGTCAGCTGTCCTGGCTGTGCCCCCTCCCACCTTCTCGTGCACCTGGCAGAGCATAGGAAGCTGAAAAGTCCTTGACTGGTGTAAGCACTACTTAGCAACAACTAAAACATCAGTGTGTTATCAGCATTCTTCTCATACTAAATCTGAAACTCACCACTATGCCAGCTACTAGGAAGAAAATTAACTCTATCCCAGCTGAAACCAGGACACTCACTAAAGCAAAAAGGAAAGAGATGCACCTATGCTACTAGAGAATGAGAGATGAGGACAAAATAAAAATAGAGGTGGAGAGGCCTTTGACATTACTCAGGAGACAAAAGCTTTTTTCATGGATTTAAATTAAAACTGTGTAAGGAGAGCACTTTGCTGGTAAGAAAAGACGGATGGCTGTCATTAGCATGAATAAGCTTGTCTGACACATTTTGTCTGCAACCCTTTGCTGTAACAGGAAAGGCAGAACCTCACCAGATTGTTGTGGCTAAAAAAAATTCACCAGAATAATGGTGAAATAAAGTCACTGAAAACCAAATTTTTTTTTTTTTAAATCCGCTTACCATAGTGCTATTAAGGATTCAACTCCAACACATATTTCCTTTTTAGAAACAGGGAAAAGGTTCTTTTTGCCTGACTTACAAAGGAAACAAGGCCTATGCAATTGTGATCCATGTATCTATTAGTATCTGTGCCCTCTGCTGCCAGAATTACTCAAATCTCTGCCAAGAGGTTAGCAATTTCATCCTAGTAAAGTAGAAAGTCTGATGCTGGATGATGAAACTGGGAATGGTAACCTTATGAAATGCAACTCTAAATTACATTTTCCGACACAGCAAAACGTTTGTTCCTACCTCTGCTTTTGGAGACAGCTTGATTAGGATTCTGAGGCACACGCGGGTCTGGTGGTCAGGAATATGCAAGTACGTACAAGGCAGAAACGGACAGTTTGTGGGCTGGATTGTTCGGGGTTTTTTGGGGGGGACAGGGCAGGGCGTAGCAAGAGGAACAGAGCAGGTTGCTTGTTTT
The DNA here is from genome assembly GCA_013401315.1 of Balaeniceps rex. NCBI lineage: Eukaryota > Metazoa > Chordata > Aves > Pelecaniformes > Balaenicipitidae > Balaeniceps > Balaeniceps rex. The sequence goes on along the minus strand of VYZW01002525.1, from coordinate 29,608 downwards.
CTCCACACATTTAAGCAGCAGTTAAGCGCTATGAACCTGCTCAGTCAGCATTTGGTACCAGTTAGAGGAGTGTTTTGTCTCCTCCTAACAGTGCTGCACAAGTGTGTCCATTTTGAAGTATGGACTGCCTCAGTTTGCAGGCAGGGAACAGCAGGCACTGATGCTGGCAACAGGACTACTTAAAACTAGAATTTGCCACTAGAACTAAGGCTTGTGGAAGGTCAAACACAATCCGTCAACAGTGGAAAACCATTTAAAATGAGACACTTCAATTTCTACGGCAGCTGGAGTAGCAGAAAACAGCATATTTGCAAGACATCTTTACTGATACAAAATTGGTATTTTATCCAACAAATTTGATGCCAATGAAGGGCATCTGATGTCTCCGATCCATTTTGCTTCCACACTGGAACTGCAGAGCAGGCAAAAGCAGTACTAGTTTTGGGTGCATGCCTGACCAGATAAATAAGACTTCCCTGCACTTTCCATGACCTTCTCAATCTTTGGATTCCACCATGGCTGCTGACTAAGCATGCCAGCTACTACTAGTTGTTGAACACTGTCAGGTACTAGAAGGATTTGCACTCTCAGGGTAGTTGCTTCTCTCCTCCATAACGAAAGCAGCTTTATTTCACAACCTTAGCACAGGTGCACATTTGTCTAGCAATCCAGACTGGATCTAACACTGTATCCTGTATGTGACAATACATCATTCCATTGCCAAAACACCCCCAAGCCCCTCAGGTGTTATTAATGATGAATGAAGCACTAAACTTCATGTTCTCAGTTGTTAAACACTTTAGACAGATACGGTATCGCACTAGAGATGAGAGTATATATAACTTGTACCAGGCCACATCTTTCCCCTATTTGCAAAGCAAGATGTATGACAGAGGCATACAACACAGATTGGTTTGGTTTGCTGGCTGACAGTGTGATATAATGCGAGTTTACATCAGTGTGGTGCAATCCTGGCAGTGCAGCCTTTCCCACAGAGAAGAGAGCAGAGGCAGGCTCAGATAAGCACATGTCAGAAGGGAACAGGAGGTATTTCCATCTAACTTTGTTCTTTAAATGTGTTTGAAGAAGACGTAAATACTCAGTGCTCTGGAGAAGGGGAGAGCGGCCCTCCCTCCTACGACTAGATTGGCTATTCATTAGTCAGCGGGCAGCCCTCCAAAGCACACTGGTACATCTTGAGCTTTCAGCCTGCTTCCTGCTGTGCCGTCTGCTTCATTTATATTTTATTCTGTTCCCTTCAGGACAGCACTCTGTCTTACTCCCTCGGAAAGCAACCTGCATGCCATGAGCACAAGCACTTGGTAAAGGCCTAAGTCCAACAGTGCAGGCCAACAAGTACCATCTGCTGGGGAGCAAGAAGCACCCAAAGAGAGGAGTTTGGCTAGAAAAGTGTCCTGACATTCAATATCAAAGTCTCATGCAAACTCCCGAGGCTCACAAACACAGATTCATAGGAAGGCAGAAGTTTAACAGTAACGGGAGAAAAGCTCAGGAGTATCTAGATGTTTCAGCACACTGGAAGTCATAGAATCATTTAGGTTGGAAATAGACCTTTAAGATCAAGTCCAACCGTTAACCTATCACTGCCAAGTCCACCACTAAGCCATGTCCCTATGCGCCACATCTACACGTCTTTTAAATACCTCCAGGGATGACGACTCAACCACTTCCCTGGGCAGCCCGTTCCAATATTTGACAACCCTTTTGGTGAAGACTTTTTTCCTAATATCCAGTCTAAACCTCCCGTGGTGCAACTTGAAGCCATTTCCTCTCATCCTATCACTTGTTACTTGGCAGAAGAGACCAACACCCACCTCGCTATACCCTCCTTTCAGGTAGTTGTAGAGAGCGATGTCTCCCCTTGGCCTCCTTTTCTCTAGGCTAAACAACCCCAGATCCCTCAGCCGCTCCTCATAAGACTTGTGCTCTAGACCCTTCACCAGCTTCGTTGCTCTTCTTTGGACACGCTCTAGCACCTCAATGTCTTTCCCATAGTGAAGGGCCCAAAACTGAACACAGTATTCAAGGTGCGGCCTCACCAGTGCCGAGTACAGGGGCATGATCACTTCCTTCGTCCTGCTGGCCACATTATTCCTGATACAAACCAGGAGGCTACTGGCCTTCTTGGCCACCTGGGCACACTGCTGGCTCATATTCAGCCAGCTGTCGACCAACATCCCCAGGTCCTTTTCTGCCAGGCAGCTTTCCAGCCACTCTTCCCCAAGCCTGTACCATTGCATGGGGTTGTCGTGACCCAAGTGCAGGACCCGGCACTTGGCCTTGTTGAACCTCATCCAACTGGCCTCAGCCCATCGATCCAACCTGTCTAGATCTCTCCGTAGAGCCTTCCTACCCTCAAGCAGATCGACACTCCCACCCAACTTGGTGTCATCTGCAAACTTGCTGAGGGTGCACTCGATGCCCTAGTCCAGATCATTGGTAAAGATATTGAGTCACAAAGATCAAAGAAAATACTTGCTATGTGCAAGAGGAAGTGCTACTTAGCCCAGCTCTTCTGTGAAACTAAAGTCAATGTCATGTTAACAGTGATGATTAACAGCAACTCTAGATTGTTAATACTTCTAAAGGTCTCAAATTTTCCAAGGGTGATAGGGAAAAATATACCACCCTCCAAAACCATCACAGAGAGTTTGCAGTTAGAGATCCTTTGAAGGTCATTTTCCAGAGAGCTCAATATTCCATATGCCACACTATTGAAAATACCTGGTATTGTAAATGGAAAAGACATCTTTGTAACACTGATGCCAAATGCAACTGCTACACTCTTGATAATGTAACTCCTACACCTTCCTGTGAAAACACAGGGAGCAGGTCAGACCTATAAGCTACTGAAGTCCCGATGCTTAATAGAAGAAAACCTGTGGTAGATAGTTATTAGATAATAGAGCCCTAGAAAAAGGTGTGTTTTTTCTCCAAACCACAATTAGAGGGGTAGACATATTTTGAAGATCTCTCTCTCCTAAATTGCTATTATTATTAACTGTATTAAAAATGACACGAGTGTGCCTGGACAGGCAGTATTCAAGCCACTTGTGCACAGAAGGATTCCTTCTATGCAATCAGCATGAACTGGAGGTACAGTAAACTCATGACGCAGTAAATGCTGTATCAGACAGGTATGAATTTCTTCTTGATTAGAGTAGAAGAGCAGGTACAAACACTTAACAGCACACACATTCCACAAAGGAGAAAGTCTCTTGTTCTATCTAGATACCTCCTTCTGGTGGTGCAGGGATAAGGTACTAAATCTTGTGCTGGTCATTCTATATACACTAGGGATTTGACCACCTGGTTTTAACTCTTTTTATTCTACTTAAATAATAAGACCACTCCAACAGTCAGTAGCATTTGCCTCTAAGCAGGGACCCAGCAACACTAACTACATAGGAATTCAGCTTCACAAGTGTCAAGATTTGCATGTCTGTTTCCATCCTGACCCAAAATAAAACAAAGGCTTTTCAATGCCAACAAAGCAGCCTCAACCCAAAGTGACCACTTAGCTACTAGCCAGGGTAGTAGGCAGAAAATCCTGGTTCGAACTAGTTCTATTTCTCTTCTTGACCATAGTTTTGACCCTAGATCCACTTTAGGCAGGGGTTGAGACTAGCTTTCACCCATGAGTTAATCTCAGAAACTTAAAACCAAAAAAAAAATTAAAGAAAAAAGTTTTGGTTAAAACCAAAAGACAAATCCTCAAGAATGATGTGCTGAACTGTGCTCTAGAATATCAGACCTTCCCTTCCTGAGCAGAGCTTTTGAATATAATTGAAGATTCCTGAATTCTACTTTTTTTTTTTTTTAATTACTCAGATGTTGTCCAGGAAATAACATTTAAAGCTGATGTAAGACAATGGAATTGTTGGGACTGCTTCAGAAGCAGCCTCATGGAGTAGTGTCCAACATTTTGTCAGTAAGCAGTAATAGGTATTACACATGAGAGCTCAGGATAGAAATCTGTTCCCTTTCATGCGATCTCATTTCCCTGATGAACAAAACCTTTATTTAAGGAAGCATTGCAATTGGTTCAATCCTGCAGCAGCACTACTGACTTGCTGTGTAAAGAGAAGCTGCTGCAGAGAGAATAAGTCAATTAAAGAAAGAAGAAGCTGCAATGCAATCTTTTAGAGAGATTGTATGATTCCAACAAAGTTAAATCAAGAGAGTAATCCAATTCTCATTTGCACTGTTTACCAACAAAAGCTTATGCATGACATGGAACAGTTTCTTCACTTTTTAACCAAAGTCTGGAATGCAAATGTAACTTTTATTTTCTTTTTTGAGAGATCAGTCTAATGTTAGAGGAAGACTGCAGAACTAACTGTTCCAGTTTTTAACTGCCTGCTATTACCCTTTCAGTAGTGGTATCCTGAGGCACCAACTTGGGTTAGATACCCCTCAGTGCCAGGTACTAGGTGCACTCCTATAAACAAGACAGTGATACTTCTCTGCTTCCCAAAATAGCTTATACTTCACCAACAGATAGGCCATCAGTTATCTTCCTGTATGCTGGGGATCACAAGACATTCCAACTCCCTTCACTGGCCAGAGGTTTGACAGCAGCAGTGAATTTTTAGCAAGTAATAGAGAAAGTTGAATAAACAACGCACCTCAGAGAGCACTTTCACTGTGGCCATAACTCTTTGTACATACAGCAGTTAGAGTGCACCCAGACTCATCTGAGATTGCTCTGTGCTGTTCTCACGCAGCTTGTTTCAAAGTGTTTATGGAGTTCAAAAAAAAGTCTGATGAGTAAGAAGCAGTCTACACATTGACAGCTCAATCAGAACATGCTTTGCATGGCATGAACTTAGCAAGACAGGTACCAGCACCCTTCACCCCAACCTGAATTAATATGCCATTGCAGCCTCCAGTCAGGTAAGGATGACTAACTCATTTCAAGAGCCATCAGCTTAACAGAAGGCATGGTTGTTTTGCCCTGGTTTTGAAACCAATGCAAATGTGACCCATAGGGAGTTGTCAAGTCTCCAAAACTTAATTTATGGCACTATGATAAGAGTCAAAATTAAGCTGGATCCAGGGCAAAGCAATTAAAAACATGACTGGGGAACAGTCCTACTTGCATCTGCCTCAGGCACCTTTATCTGCTATGGAAACACGTTAGCGTTATCCCTGCAGGATTCAGAGGACTAGTGACCCACCTCAGCAATGCACGATTAGAGGCTTTGAAGTTGCAAAAGCTACACGAATGCTAAGGGGAATCTTTTCCTTCATCCTGATGGCATTCACTGCAGAGATTATTGCTAGAGACACAAATGAGATGAGCATCAGTGTAGTGACAAAGTTTGTAACAGAGCCTAATGGCTTTACCTAGCCCACCTGCTAGGGAAACAGCTCTACTACCTGTATGCACTGCCTGATAATAGCAGTGGGTTTCAGCCTTTTTTTTTTTGCCCCCACCCCCAAATCCACACAATCGTTAAAATTCACTTTTCAACATTTAGCTAACATAAATTTTAGGAGAAGCTTGGGTTTGTTGCAACCAGCTAACTTACATGAAGATTAAAGATGGCAGTGGAGAGGCAACAAGGTCTAGCAATAGTTCTGAGGCCTCCTGTTAGGCACGAAATGATCTTTCTGTTCAATACACTGAACAATGTGTAGAATATTCACATAGGTTGTCCGTGGCAGAACCAAAAATGGAAATCCATTTCTGGTAATCCTATCTGGAAAGGATCTGCCTTACATAAACCATAAGAGACTCCACAGCTGAAGTCCTTTCTACTAAAGCAGCGTACCAGACCTTTTTGCAAACTCTAGGCAGGTGTAATGCCTCTGAACAGGAAGCATTATCTTTCTCCAGTAGGCGAAAAAACACACAATCAACTTGGTAGCTTGTCTTAAAAAAAAAAAAAAATCCAGGAAACCCAGATTCTAGTGCATTTCCCAGTCAGCCAGCAGCACCATCTTCCCTCCTGTTATTAAATGGCAGCACATATAGAGCAGCGTGCATCAGGGGACACATGGGTGAATTATTGTGGAAAAGCTGTCTGCAAGTCCTCTTTCAAGATGAAGTAGAAAACAGCGTAATCTCCAGTTATCTATTATTCGTTATTAGAGAAAGGAGAGTCTTACAGTGATAGCTTACACAGTGAGACATATACAAAACTAAATTAGCTGTCATGCCACAGCTATTTCATCTTTTTTTCTTCAACCTGCTCTGCCAGTTAATCTCAATGTAGTCAGCAGCAAGCAGTACATATACCAGCCACTTCGTTACACTCCACAAGGGGAAAGTACTTACAAGCTGCTTGTATAGCTTCTCCAGCCTTTTTGCCCAGTTGCACAGAGGACCCAGAGCTTATGGAGCTGAGAAACGTCCTATTTTCTTTTTATGTTATTGGGTTCATTACCTGACCTTCAAGAACCTTGCTGTCACTCAAAAGCAAAAGCGTTTTGATGTCTTTGTGCTCTGTTACAGAAAATTATGCTCAGAGCAAGTCCCTGGTAAATCACGTGGCGGCGGCGGAGGGGTGGGGGAAATATCTCCATAAGCAAACCACCCCAACCAGCCCTTCAATTATTAGAAAAGTACTTTGAGGAAGAAACAGAGTTAAACAAAGGCTGAAAGGCTATAGCACGTGTTGTGCAATGCTTTCAGTTGCGCAATGTATTCTCATTTAGATAGTGTCACTTACAGCACAAGTTAAACAAGATGTTACAGAAAATGGGTTTGTCAGCCAAACAAGGATTTGAGGCAATATCCTAATTCTTGAACACAGCCTATTGACAGTGATCTACATATGACAGAAAAGCTCCCTAGCAGATGGGAAACTGGCAGGCTGTTTGATAGCTCTAGTCCAAGGAAGATTGCCACTGAAAAATCTGACAGTTCTATAGCAGCATAGACAAACTAAATACGCAAATCGTAAATATAATTAAAAGGACTAGAGGGATTGGTTATCAAGGGAGAACTAGAAGGTTTTGAAAGGTATATGGGGAAATATTTGGGCTAACACATAGGAGTTGTATGACAACATTAAAATACGAGAATGATGAGTATCAGGAAAAGAATAAATTCATGGCAAAATCCACAAGGCTGTTTACTAAAACTACAGATACACTTAACTAAGATAATTAAAAGCTATAAGCAGACATGACATTTAAGGAAAAAAGACTATAGGAAACAATCTGGCATCAGCAAAGAATAAGTGATCCAATATAGTTTTCATGATTAAGTCTTACAAAGGACACACTGCAGACCACAGATACTGTATGCACATATACACACACAGTTGCTATCTCTCCATGCTTGCTTGGTTTCTACATTTTTAAGTCTCTCGGTTCAGCATCGATATTGTCATTTCTCATATGATATTAGGACTGGTCTTCTCAGAGTCAACAACATTTGCCTCGGTCTGTCAGGAATACATGCTCAAACCTCCGTATGTGCCAGCGGTAGAAAGAGGCCTGGAGCAGCCCACTCTTGAAGGTCAGATAACCCGTGACAGCGCAGGGACGGGTGCGACCGGGCAGGCAGCGCTCACACAGTGCCGCAGCTGTGGTTTGACACCTGCTCCAGGTGAACGGGTCGGCAGAGCAGGCACTCACGGTGCTCTGCAAAACCAAAGGCAGTGACAAGGCACATTCAGCCAGCCTGTTTACAGAGGGGGATGTTGTCAGTTAAAGTAAGTAAGCAACAAAAAATACTCTGCACTGAGTATTTTTTAGCTGACAAATGGCAAATTGATTGTGTGTCCATTGAGGGTGTGTATTAATTTTCCTCTTCATTGTACTACTCATTAGGTATTACTTTTACACTAGGCATAAAGAGAACATAACTGAGAGTAGCAGCGATGTCTGACTCCAAGCCCTTCTATCTAAAGGAAAGCTCCTCCGAGCCCCCTGCAAGCAATGACAAAGAGAGCATCCAGTTTGACGGGGCACAGAAACCGGTAATACTCCTGGGGGTGTGGAGGTTGCACAAACCAGTACACTACTCTTGCACGTGTTTGGGCACCTCCCAAACACGACAGACAGTTGTACATTTTATTTTCAGTTTTTGTATTCAAGATGAAGTAGTCACAGGCCAACAACTCATTTAAAGCACAGTTAACAAACAAAAACTTACAATGTCATTGCTAAGATTCCCTTCTATAGTCAGCAGTCTTCTTGTAGCTAGAGAGGTACATTCCCTGGAGAATGCTTTATTTTTCTTACCTCCCAGGACTGTTCCTTGTTCCATAATGCTTCTTACACCTTCACTCTCAGACAGTTGGCTGAGAGCTTGAAGCTGTTTAACTTTCTATTTCTCTATGGATACAAAAAGAAATCTGTCTTAATACTTTATATCTAAAACCAGCCTTGAGCATCCCAACACATGCCTGGTTGCTGGGACTCTAATTAGTGGTATCCTAAGCATGACAAACCAGAAATGCTTCCTAAACAAAGCAGCATTAGCTGCATTAAAGTATTTATCATTTACAATAAAACATTTACTGCTAAGGGAGACATACAAACAGAAAATAACCGAGAAGCCTAACTAAAAAACTATGAGTTCTTACAATACTTAGAAGACTACCTATGCTTGGGACAAGACTGAAGTAAGTTTGCAGTGGTCTAATTTAAAATGAGAGAGAACACATGGTTGCTATTAAAGGAGTAATCAGCACAATTAAAATCACCTGTAACATCTAGAACATTTGTAAACTAGAAAATAAGGATGTCTGAGCACCATGTACCTTTATAAAATATTAGCAAAGTTAATATTTGACAGGATTGTGGTTTTGATAAAATTTTTAAATAGGAGTAATGCAAGTGCAACATAAACTGATTGATGAAGGTACATTAAATATGGACAAAGTACATAGCCCAAGATACAGTTCACAAGTATGTAAAATATGTCATTTATGTATTAAAAGTTACACTTCTGGTTTCAGCAGTTTTCCTGCAAAGAGACCAATATTGAATACCCATTCCTGCTACTCCCCTACTAAGTCAAAGAGAGAAGGATTCTGAAGTGGTTAGGGTGTGGATGTTAGTAACAGCAGTTAACATCCCTCTTCTGGTTTCTGCTGTGCAAACATAATGTAACATTATGAATTTTCATGGAACTTTCTGGAGGTGAAATGTAATTAAATCACATATTTAACTGCATTGTCTAGCAGCACTGCGAATGACTGTTTTAAGGAGAAGTGTTGTAATAAATGCACTGCTACCCCCGAGTTTGTCTGTCAGAGGGAGCTTCTCAGTGACAGAGAATTTGGAGTTGCCACTCCAGCAGTGCTAGGCCAGGACTTAAACCAGGACTTTATCACACAGGTGAGTAATTCCTACCCTGGAGAGAGACAGACAGACTCACAGAGTGATGCTAAAATAACACCACCCTTAGCTCGCTAGGAGTGTGTAGCTATTTCACTCCCTTATAGCCAGTTTAGTGTCTTCTCTTTAAAAGCAGGTCGATATATTTTCCCTTTGCCTCTTATTGGTACAAGTCTTTTCACCACAGAGCAGATCAAGACTTTTATTTCTTAAACCAGTGCCTTCAGCGAACACCCTCTGCTGGGTTTGGCAAGTCTCCTTGCATGCATGATTGTTTATTCTTGACAGACTGAGACGCATTCCAGCCACCTATGAAAATGAATCTTCACTCATACTTCATCTTTCCACTTAAGTAATTCCCTTTCTACTCCAGGTCACTATATTTATTTTTTAAAGTAATCAACACATGTGCCTTTTAATGTGTGTTTTATCCTGTAATCCAGAAGACAGGCTTGGTGCCACTGAAGCTCTACAAAAATAGTTCTAAAGCTGATTTTCACTAGATTTTTTTTAGAAGCAGGAGCTGTGTCTGGCCAATAGACACTTTTCTGTGTTCCCTATGTCCCTTCTGCCATCACAGAAGGACAGATGGCCATGTAAAACTCAAGTAAGAGTGTGCGTCTCTTAAGCTCCAACTGTTTGGAAGCAACGGTCAAGACTCAGTTCCCCCGCCTCCCCCCGCCATTAATAAGTGACCAGATTTCCCAAACTACTCTGCACAGTATATCCATCCTGTAGGAATGCTGGCCAAAAGTGTAACAATCCCAGCTGAAGACCAAAATATTTTGGAAAACTCAGCATTTGTTTAGGTAGCTCGTAGGGATTGTGCAATGAGTTTTCCAGTGGTTAAAACTGTATATTCCTCATGTCAGATTCATTTAAAGTGAGATCTTGCACCTTGTCCGACCAGACCGTAACAATATAATACAATTCGATGTTAGTCTCAAACTGTACATCATTGCTGTACATCAGCATTTTTTGCAGATATTAAGAAAAACATCTTGCTTTCACTGAAAGTTTTGCAGCATCTTCAATCAGGGGAGACACAGGAGTAATTTTATCAGATCAGACCAGCAAAAACCTAATATCTTGCCTCCATCAGGGACCAGCCTGGGTTACTTCAGGAAAAAATGCAAGAAACACTGTGTAAAGTTTAAAACTACTGTCTAATCTTGTAATAAAACAGTCCCCTAAGAAACTTTAAAGAAGAACTGTTGTTCATCTCATGGATTTGTTTTCTTGTTGCCCACCAAAACCCTTTGGAAATGTTTCTTTGTTGTTAACTCTCAGTACTGCTGGTACATAGGAAGGTATCCAGTGGTCTTCTCTTTTGGTTTTGTTTTGGTGGTGGGAAATGCTTTGCTTCAAGAAGTCTTACGATAGTTTTGGACAAGAGTTCCACAAGCCAATTGTGCAAGGACAGAATAAACAGCTTTGATTTTAACTTCATAGCCTTCTGTGGTTTCATCCTTTCATGATTCCTTGCTCTTTTACTATGGAGGAGGGTGGGTGAAGCCTGTAAGACACGTCATCTTTGTTGAGATAGAGCAGCAGAGTTTTGGCAAATCTTTTTCTATCAGGCACTGCATAAATGCAGCTCTTTCATTCTTGTCTTATTTGTCTCCTCTTCAGAGCAAGTGGTCACAACCATTCAGGAACTTCCTCTTTGAATAATTTTGGCATTTGAGTGATGCACACAAATTTGTCACTTGCCATATCTTGGGTGAGGGGGTACCGACATATCTTGCTGCTACAGCTATTCCACTGGCTCAAGTCCAACTCTCTTCTTAGTACTGTATTTTGTGTATATATATGTATGTTAAGCATTGGACTGCCATGTTTTATGTACGCGTAAAATTACAATGCAACCAGTAACAGACATTAATTAAACAACCCCCTGATTTTATAAATTGTCTCCAAACTTACTACACCATTTTAAAAAGGACTGTCACAGACATCATACTTATTAAAAGACAAACACAGCCCGAGTTATCACAAGGTGTGAAGTAAAACAGTGTTTGGATAGCAATTATAACATTCTTCACTGTTACATATAAATATCAGAGGAATACAAATTACTTTGATCTAAGGAAGAGGCAGTGCAGGTAGAGTTTAGCAGAAATTTATTTCATGAAAAGCTTCTTTAGCCTGAGTTGTTTTACATCACATTAGCTTCAGACACTCTGGTTTAGCATATGTTCACTTTCTTCCACTCTTACATTCCTTCCTCATCTGTCAAATCCTCCCTGAATGCTTTTTCTAGACACCATCCTCAGCTTCAACCACCACCTGTTGCACACTACACCATTAAAAGATGCTGATTCAGCAAGTACTTCATCTGGCACTAAAGATACCCTCCAAGAGAAAGGCTGAAAGGAGGCTTCATCTTGGCTACAGAAAACTCATTTTTCTAAAACGGAAATTTACATACCATGCTAGGCAGCATTCCCTTTCACATCTGTCATGATACAGGATCTAGTCAACAAATAATTGGTGAAACTTCCACATCCCCCAGTTACAGAGGTCACTACACTCAGGAGACAGAGGCCATCAAGTCTTTGTCCTGGTATTCCTATGTGAAAGCCAATAGCTTTCTACCCAACCAGAGCACATCTTCTAATCAGACATGTGGCAGCCCCTTTTCTCCTTTTTGTGGATCCCTACTACCTGCCTCTAATCCTATCATCTCTCCTTTGATTTTCCCATCTTCAGCTTTCTTCCTGTTATAGTCCTGGCTTTGTGCACCGTTTCCTACTTTTAAGTTATGGCACTAAGAGTGTTCAAATTCCTGCCAATTAAAACTGCAGAGCAGTGAGCCCTCCTGAGAACACTCACCTGTTTTCTGCTGGTTTAGGCTGTAAGAACTGACCATTTGAAAGCTTTACTTTAGTCTCTGTGAAGGTCTGATCTTGGAGATGGCACACGCTGTTGGCCCTTTGCTGACCCACACTCCCGGCTCTGGGGGCTGTTATTTCAAAGCCTTTCAGAACAGTCTTCTCCCCAGCTCCACTCTGAGCAAAGGCAGCAAGTAAATACGGTGAGGTGGTCTCACAAAGCAACCTGTGTGGCAGACGTGTGTGGCTTCGCTCACTCCCCTGTGAGGCTGATAGGCTTTAGGTTCCCAGCTGGCTGGTTTGTACATTCAGAATTGTCAGAAAAAACTTTTTTTTTTTTTTTTTAAAATATGAAAAAGAGAAACTGAAGACATCTGGAGGAAAGTCAGCACTTAAATGCTCTGAAATAACCATGGCTTAGGTACTCCATCTTAACTCATTGCAGGACGTTTTTCTAGTTCTGAAAGGAATAGCAAGATAATTGAAATCTCACCTGCTCTGGCAACACTATCAGTGAATTCCACTGGGAACATTTTTAATTAGCATTTTAATTATCAGCATCTACTTTGGAGGCCTCTTAAAATCCTTCTAAGCAGATCTGTGTGAAGAGTACTTTAGTACTACGTGAAAATGCAAGGCTGGATCATGGTTTCTTTGGGTTTCCATCCCTACCAAGTCAATTTGCTGCAGCGAATGGGCAGTAACGCTCAGTTACTCTTCTAATCTACATTAGGAATAGTGCTGTAAATCCAAGGGCAAGACTGCAAGGGACAAGCCTAAAGGCCACTGTAAACCCCTCTGTGGCTGCTGCAACCATGTGAGCTCTGGACGCTCATCAGAGAGAAGCGCTAAGCACTAGCAGGGAACATACCAGCCCGGGAGTTAAGGCAGTCAAGTTCAAATCCCAGCTGCACCTTGACTAATGCACTTCTCTGGGCTTTGGGGTTCTATTGCTATTAAAAAAAACACAGATGACACTGATCCATCTTAGTGAAATACTACTCAGTTGGGGTTTTTTTGGCTAGTTACAAGTGAACTGAGTGTTATATTCTTCCCTCCTTCCCACTTCATTCTTTTTTAAACAGACATATCTCACAAGATGGGAGAAAACTACAATACTGGTGCCAAAGTCCTCTTGTCGGTCTCTTCAGAAGCTGAGAGAACTACTGGCACCAGCCCAGGAAAAGCAACAAAGAACAGTACAAGTTTGGATAGCAGCTAGACTTGCAAACCTAAGAGCAATGCAAAGTAAACCAAACACGAAATAGTTAGAATGATGATTGGCAGAGATATGATGACTCTACTGCTGGAAATGAAAGTGCTATGAATAATTAGCCACCTCTGACCCAGGAAAACATTGACTTCGTTTGCAGCATAAAACTGATTGCAGATGGTATTGGGGAGGAGAATCAAGCTATTCACTGTGCTTTCCCCTCATCAGAAAAATTCATTTCCTCTCTACTGTTGAGCAATGAAATATACCTGATTGGATCTGCAGAGACGACTTCACACAGAAGAATTAAAGAGCCCATGAGGTGATGCTAAAGGTAGTGGGCTAGAGGAGAAAATGCACATATATCTCCTATTTTAATAAAGAATTAAAATAAGTCCCTCAAAGGAACAAATTTATTTGGACATTTCTTTGAAATCCTAACGTCATTGTTGCTGAATGGGATGCTGGATATCAGTGCATAAACGAGGACATTTCTCATTCCCTACTGCTCCTCCTGTTCGTTCCCATTACTGCTCACTTCTTCCTACACCGCCAGCTGCTTCCTGCCTCCCTACTCCACTGCCTCCCTGCACGCCTGCCAGCCCTCTCTCCATCTGACTCACGTCCTTGCTAAGCGCCAGCTCTCGTCCAGCCTTGTCTGCTGGTAGGTCGCACCTTCACACGGATGACAGCTTCATTTTGGGCTCTCAGCGCAACCTGGCCACTGTAATACATTTCCTATAGCCATGACTCCAAGGCTTAAGAGAGAGAAAAAGCAAAGATACATTCTAACAGTAGGCTGAGATACCTGTCTCCTGTGTTCTCTTGTCAAGCACCTTTACCTTTCCTCAGCTGACATCAGAAGAGTGAGGCATCTCAGACTGGAAAGAAGCCTGAAGACAAAGAATAACATTATCCCTTGTTATCCCTTGCCACAGCCTTTGGCTAGTGGAGGATAGGACAGAGCAAAGCCTGACCGGGAGAAAAATACAAACAGCTCAAACTGTCTGTCTCTCTGGCAATCTCCATTGCCTTCAGCATGTACAACTTGTCTGACATACGCAGGTACTCACTGGAAAGCAGATATTATAGCCCTTCCGTTGAATGATGCCTCAGAACAAATGACTCAACACTGGCTTTCCAGGGCCATTAGAAATAAAGTCTATGAGGAGGAGGAGGCATTTGGATCCTTTTCTTGCACCTCCACAGCATCACTGGAGGGCAGATGTTTCTCACATCAGGAAGAAAAATAAGCACCTTAAAGTAGGCAGCTCAGCTTGGTTTTAAGGCATGTTTGCAACGCTCAAGACGTGAAACGTGCTTACTTGTAGTGAGTCTGCTCTGGAGCTGTTGGGATCACAAAAAAGCCAATCACTTGTTGAAGCAGACCCATCCCGTGTTCACACCTCTTCTCTAGGCAGTTACAAGCTCCCTACTAGATCTCTCCCTTCGCTTAAACAAGCTATTCTTTTTTAGTTAAACTTTTTCTTTTTATGGAACATCAGCAAATCCAAATCTTTCCTCTTTCCTCCCATACCTTGCCCTTAAAAAAGATAAAAGTTCCTTAATAAAGTTGGCAAGTCCAGGCAACCCCAGTAAGCATAAAAATTTTCTTCTCCCCCAGACACAGATAACTGGCTTCCTTCAAAGCCACCGATGTCCATGCTTGGGTCCTGTTGTTTCTGTCAGTCTCACCCTTTCCAGTAGCTCTTTGAGCCTCTGGTAAAGTGCAGCAAAGAATATTAGTCATCGCACTAAATCAGGAGACACAGACCCCCTAAGACAACATGGCAGTGTTTAACAATACAAACTAAATTTACAGGAGAAAGCAGCTGGTATGAAAATAACTGCATCTGCTTCACTACCAACATTCTCCCACTTGCATGCGCTTAGCGGAGGTGATGATGAACCCCATTTAATCACATGCTATTAGAGGAGGATCAACCACACAGTGTGACCAGGTTAATAGGTTGCAGGTATGCATATCTGATGCCCAGTTAAAACAATTCTAAAAATAGAATGGCTGTTTTCTTTAGGAGCTACGCCTCCTCGCTTTACAGATCAGGCAAGCAGCTCTGTCTTCCATGACTTCCAGGCAAACAAAGGGCCAAAGAAAAAGAATTCCCTTGCTCAGAAGCTTACCATACAATTCCCATAATTATCCTAGGTTACCCAGATGAATTGGAAGGATGACTAAGAGAGACTGCTGGCTTGCAGAGGCTTTTGTGGTAAAAATCAGATCATGAACATGATTTTCTAGGATAAGATATTGCTTAAACACTATCTAGCTGCCATTAACCATCCTCTAGGTGAACCATCTCGAGTCATTCCTAACACAAAAACCGGACTAATATGTTTAGTATAAAAAGAACTGGATTGCTTAACCAGCATTTTTCATCAATCACCTCTCCTCTTCACCTCTATGCTCATACCCACGTACCTCTCTTACATCATACCACAAGGCTGTCTTCCTGCAATGCTCTTAAAAATCAGAAATGGGGAGTCTGTTCCTTTACACTGTGATCCGCATTTTATTCCACTACCAGATGAATCCACAGAGTTATCCAAATGGGTTGAAGTAACATCTTTTCACCTGGTTTTACTGAGGAAATATTCCCAGCAAGAACTCAGGTGTCCTTTTTCACTTCATGTCCTCTTTTACTACAGCTCCCAGCTCTGACATACCAGTTCCAGTGAAATCTCCTCTGCGGTGGGTTGCCAATACACACAAAGAACGAGTTCATTCACTGAAAATGTAAACTATAAAGGCAAAAAGCTATGAAGAAATTAACAGTTGCAATATCTACCAGACTGAAGATTAAGAAGTACTCGCAGACCTGCATTTCTTTAAGTGATGTTTTCATTTAGCAGGATAGAGATAGTCCTGAAAAAAATGCCTACAACCAAGATTTCAAAAATCCTGAGATTTGCCTAAGATTAGGCTCCTAAACCCATAATTAAGTCTTTAAGTAAATGGCCTGATTTTCTTGAGTGTTGAACACACAGCTGCTCAGACCGCCTTCATTAGGAACAGAGAGATGCAAGGCTCTTTGAAAAAAAGGAATGAAGACAGAAAGAAGTCAGGCCACTTACTAGGGTACATTATGACGGAATTAAATAGCTGGCTTGAAGTCAGTACTTTCAAAAATGGTTACCTTCATCCTTTTTACATCAGTTTCAAGCCTACTGCCCAACACATTAAATACTGAAAAGAAAATTATACCTGCATACATGAATGCATGAATTTACCTTTCAATGCCGTTTAAAAACATTTTTCATAATAATATAGAAAAATATTAACCATAGGAAAAAACCCACCACAGTATATGAGCAGGTAAAGTCAGATCTTAGTACCACAATATGAGCCAAGTCCTATGCAGGTGAGATTTGTTCATTGTATAGAATCCTGATTTTACGGAGACAGCGCACATTTGTCGAGCCCTGCTCTAGCTCCATGGGGAGGGTTAGGCCTACTGGGATTCAGTCACATTCCAAATGTATACATTTAACGGTGCATTTACAAAGGACCTTTCTACAATGGGATTTGACAGCACTTACATTAGTCTCTCAAAATTACAGCCATTTTATTACTGCAGGATACGTAGACAATTTACATACTAATAACAAAACTGTTACGAAAACATTAAATTACACAAAGCGAGATCAACACAATTTTGGTCAGCTATACAGCATTAGGATCAAGAGTCTTTTCACATCAACCTTTGTTTCCCTTATAAACAAAAAGCTTTCTAAGAACCTTTCCAAGGCTTTATTGGATTACAATGAAGACGATTTATAGAACTGAGATGAACCCAGTGGCTCTCTTGTAATGGAATACAGCCAGTTCCAGCTACTTGAACGCCA
Source organism: Balaeniceps rex (assembly GCA_013401315.1). Lineage (NCBI taxonomy): Eukaryota > Metazoa > Chordata > Aves > Pelecaniformes > Balaenicipitidae > Balaeniceps > Balaeniceps rex. The sequence goes on along the minus strand of VYZW01002525.1, from coordinate 12,376 downwards.
GCACAACTTGGCAGGGACCCACAGACATTGTTCTTCCATCCCTTTTTTTTGCCTGTCTCAAGGGAGGAAGTGACTTTTCTCCAGGTCCCAGGCACCCTCACAGGCAGCAGTAACTAGCAGTATTGCAGGCAGGGGAGGAGAACCCAGTCCTCGAAGGAGGCCTGAAGAGTGAACAATGTTTGCAAAACAGCAGAAGGATCTCTGAAGAAAACTTTTGCCATAAAGGTTTTGGGATAATGGAGGATTTTTAGGTTTCTTAGTTATTTCGGAATTTATTTCAACAGACACTGCATCTGCATTTTAATGTGAAGAGGGGAAGGTAAAAAGCAGAGATGATGGATCTACTGCTAAGAAAAAAACTCATGTCAGCTACAGCATAAATTTGGCTGATCTGGCCTTTCTGTACTCATATTATTAACTATTGTCAGGTGGACAGTGTCTGCTTCTTTTAGCTTACTTTCCAAACAGGAATCAATTATTATTCTACAGATTCTAAACTAAGAGGACCTATACACCTAACAATAAAGGCACTAGGTGAATCTCTAGTCACTAGACAATGGAGGGGTACAAGGGAAGACAAGTGCAGGGGAGATGAGCAAGACAGAATTCAGGCAATTATTCTGCAATAGAATAGTAGGGGGGAAACTGCCAGTTTTTCATTGATGGAGTACTGACACAGGCCACCTATGAAGGCGATAAAGTCTTCTTCAGTGGAGGTTAGCAATGAGTCGGTGAAACAGCCATCAGGGTTGGTACCGTCATAACTGATCTGGTTGCAGCACAGGTCCCTCAGAATGACAGCAGCAACCCTAAGCCTTTTTTTCAAAGCTATATGATGCTTTTGACACCCATGGTTACATCAGTGGCATTATAAAGGATCACAGCTGTTCTGCAAAATATTTTGCAAAAGACAGTTCAGCTGCACAAGTGATTAGGGCAAAGAGGAAAAAAACACAAGAGCTCTTAGGAGGCAGCAGCCTAGACAGAATATATAAATCCGTAGCTTGGAATGCTGTGGTCTGCCATCTGCACACCTTCAGCCACAGTACAGAAAGATTTCTTACGTGCTGTGCACCCCTTTCAGGAGCAGTGCACAGGGCTACTTGCTTGGGAAGAAAAAGGGGAGGGAGAGAAAAAGTTACATAAAATGCCTTTGACAATTAAAATTCTGCTGATAGCAACCTCACACAACATCACTGGTGGAAGGAATCGCTCTGGAGAAGCAGTTATACACCATGGCACTGTAGTATCTTAGACATCTCCTGCCCACTTGGTGCCTTTACAGGCATTTAGCAGAAGCTAGAAATAATCACAACTCTGAAGGCAATTTTTATGCCAAGCAGAGTTCTAAAACTTCTTTAAAAAAATATCCACATAAACAGCACTAAAGGTCAGTACCAATCACCTGTCCCTGCTTTAGGGAATGAGGGAAAGGGAGGAAAGGATCAAAATCGTTACCCAAATGGACTTATAAATCTCACTTTTTGGAGCTGTTCCAAAATGCCTCTTACCCACTATTTTGGTTGGAAAGAGCAAAGAAGAAATGTTAAAGGTAGGAGGAGAATATACAAACAGTTACAGAAAATACAAGTTTTGACAACTTGTTCAATTGTCATTCTTTTGATGCAAGGGACACAGATTCCAAGCAGCTTGAATGCTGCAGAACAAACTATCTCAATAACCAGTAGCTTTCAGCAGCCGCTCTTTCCAATCTAGATAGAGCAGCAAATGTAATAACTTCTTTAAGCCCTCCGCTTTTTTCTTACTTCTACTCAGTTGGAGCCACAGAAAACAACTGGTATTTCAATTTGTGTCTAAAGAGAACTTTTGTTCCTTTGCTGATCATGTGACAGGACTCCTTGACTTTCTGTAATACAGGTTTTTGACGGCATGCAAAAAGTGTAATGTCTTAAATAATAGCTACAATGCACAACAGCCCCCTCCAGCACTAAGAAACTGTTGTGTTAACCCCTCAGTGCAGAATTGGGTGCCACCTGCTAAGAAGCAAATTCAAGACATGCAGAAAATTTTCAGAAATTCTACTCCTTTTACATATCCTAGTGAGGAAGTTTTATCTTTATTTAAGACACAGGGCCAAACAGATGATGGAAACAGTTTCCCTGCTTTGGAGGCAGAGCCTCCCAGGGCTGTTTCACACAGGCACTGCACCTTTGCGTGACCTCTAAGCCAGCAGTTCTCAGCAAGACAGAGGACAGTGCAGCTCCAGAGGGGCCCAGGCACAGCTCAGAGCACCCTGCGCTTGGCTTGGATGTTAGTCTTACTAAAATGCAGGAAAAAAACCCAAAATGAAAGTCCTCTCCCCTTGCATTACAAAGAAAAGAGAGAAGCATTTGAAAAGATGGAATTGAACTAGCCAGCATCATCCTGCTAATTTCTAGGCGCTGACTTTCACAAAGGAGAGAAGAGTAGGAGTAGGAATGAGTTTGTCATGGACTTCATGTACCATCTACAGAACAGCATTTGGCATCTCTTGCTCATATGTCAAATGCGTGCCTCTGCGGTATTCCAGATACAGTTTCTGATTACTTTTTTTTTAAGAAGAATTTAATGCTGACTTAACAAAAGTGATAAATAGATCATCTGTTTACAGGGCAAATCATGAACATACCAATAGAGAAGTACTATGATGCTGCTTAAAACCTACCATAGCTGATTAATGGGAAAAATTATTCTCAAGATCTTGGCCTGTCTGCCTGAGTTTCAAGGAATCAGCTGTGGTGTTGGGGACATCTGGTTTGTAGCTGTCAATGATTTTAGCAATCGCAAACTTTGTCTCAAGAGTTTGGCAACAGAGGTAGAATCTTGTGATTCTATTACTGATCCTCAGAGCTCTGTAAATCCAAGCTCAACACCTTTCATAGCATCAGGTTAACTTATAAAATGAATTCTTTACCAAAAACAAATCATTACCTAATACCGATATCCCAAGACGATTTCAGAATTAGGCTGTGCATAATATACATGTCTATATGTTGTGTACAAGAGTCTTGAAGCACAACGCAAATCTTTATGGCAGTAGGCTTATATGCAGCTTCTGAGAAATTTTGATAAAACACTAAGGAAGGATCTGGCACTGTTGTCACCAGCAAATATCACAGAGTTAAACAAAATCAAAATAATTTTATGGCCTCAAATACTGATGTGCACTTGTCTCAGAACTCTTCCATCAGTTTCTGGACATAAAGTGATGTAACAGTGAATGGTGTCCAGTGAAGGTGCTGCTGCACAATATATTGCATTGGTGAATTTCACCTCATCTCACAATTTAACTTTTCGACAAAGTAGCTGTTTGCCAGAGCCATGCAGATATCATCAAACGGCACATGCGGGATGAATCTCGGGCTCATCCAAGTTCAACCTCAAGTGTGCAGTGAGTTGAGAAGGCCTTACAGAATGTTTTTAGACCTCCGAAATTCATCCTACAATGAGGTATTGGAGCAAAGTGAATTGTTCTTCCTTTGGCTGGAAGACAAATGCCACAAATTTCACCAGATCTGCCAAATATAAGCAAGAGGTTTCAATCCAAACATTGCTACCAGGCAGCTTAAAAAATAGCCTGAAAAATGTTAAGACAAGCACTTAGGACTTCTACAAGCTGATGCGTCCATATCCAATAGTAAAAATCCCTTGTTGGACATGGGTTCTCTGGCACCACATGAATTTCCAAAAAGTGGTATAATGGCTTTGGCTAGTTTTTACAACCAGAAAAAGTTGCTCAGTCTTTCAGAATACCAACTTTTATTTTAAAGACAATTATTACACTCATTACTGAGTATCACAAAAAAGTTTCTCTATTATTTCCCATAATGGCATAAGCTCTGGCCAAATTTCACTACCTGGGTTTAAGTCAGGTTTCAGACCAGATTTTTTAAAAATGAGGGAGAGAGGGGGAGGAACAAAAACCTGCTGTTGCTGAATTATGCTATTTATAATGACATTAGATATTCACAGTCGTTACAGGAATGTTGTGCTTTATGATTTACTGGGAGAATCGGGCAAGATTCCGAATACTTCACAATTCACTTGCTAATATCTTCCTCAGGCTTTGGCTTTAAGATGCTGCTGGGAACGATACCACCTCAAACAATGGAAGTCAGCCACACTAATCATGTCCTGTTTGGCACCTGGCATGATATTAGGACAACAGATACCACATCCAAAGTCTTATGCACTTTAGAGATAAGAGCTCAAATGGATCATTGTATTTAAGTGGTTTTACAGCTACTGCTGTTCACTCATGAGAGGAGATACTTACCCGAGCCCTGAGGATACACTGAAGAGCCTCAAAGGATTAGAAAGAGGCCATTAACATATTATATATAAAATGATCACAACCCTCCACTCTTGGATCTGACACTGACTTTGATAGCTTCTGCTTCTCTTGGTCATTTCAGATGACTGAAAACACTTTGTACTATCTACATTTTCCAAATTCTACAGGCAGATCTTATTCTGCTGAGAATTCATAGGCCTCCCTTCCTAATCTCCATGAGACATTCTGCCTTAAATGTTACTGTCTTGTTTAGGTTAGCAGTCGTGCCTGTGACAGCTCTATACACAACCTTCTGGAGCTCCCCAGCTCCACAGAATACTCGTGCCTGTTTTGCAGATGGGGGAGGGTTGCCATATGCCAATGCAGTAGCAATTTTTGACTCACAGTCAAAAGCATCCAAAAAAGTCAGTATGCAGGATTTTCTGCCATATGGAGGAATTGTTATTTGGCCTCTTCTCTAGCTGTATCTCATTAAGCAAAAAGGAAAGAAAAAGGGGAGGGCATTCTTTTCTTCTTTGCAAATCTTGCCCCAGAGTTCATCTTCATTTGAAAGGCAGCATTCATTTCTGGTACCTAGAAAACCAAGTCAGAGCAGAAGGAAGTTGTAAGAATCTAGGTGATTGAGGACAGTGTTCTGTCCAGTTCAACAGGTTTTCTTTAAGTCTTTTACATTTTGAATATGACTTCTTTCAGGGAAGAGGGAGAAGTATTACATTCTACTGGGCTCAGAAAGACCAGAGTAGAAGAACCGCACCCTCCATGAAGTCTGTAATGGTGCATTACAGTAAAGCTATTTTATTACTTCCATAGACTGCAGCATTTTGAAGGTGTCACTAATAGCACTTCCCTGATCCTTGTGTGTTCTGCAGTCTGTTTTGCTCAATACAGGAGGTTTGTTTAATCTGAGATTTGCTGGGATTTTGCCTTTTTTTTTATAGAAACTAATGTGGTATTAACACAATGCAGACATTTGTGTTTTAACTTTACAGAGCCGATATCATGGCTAGTGTACAAACAGGAAAGCAATCAGATACAGGTTTAAAAGTTATAAAGATATACAGAAACCTCAAAGCTTCTCTGCTTCCTTACGATCTTCCTCAATGTAGAAAGATGTCAGGAGGAAACAACCTCCTCCAAAGACACCAACAAAAGCACACATGATGAAGCTGTACTGCATGCTCCAGAAACTCCAATTGAAAGAGTGAGCGTTCTTGGCCTGGATAGCATTGGAGATCTAGGGAGTGAACAAGGCTGTCGTTAATCCGGGATAACATCATCATCCTCTCTTGGTTAAGCAGACTGTTTACAATGTAGTCCTTGAAAAGAGTAAAACTAGGCAGATAGGGATGAAAAGCCTGCTACCAAAGTTTGTCAAACCCAGTAGCCAATACACCTGTACTTCACTGCTGTCCAGCTTCCATTTGGTCAAGGAATCTCATGTTCTTTTATACTTTCAGTGCCTCCAGTCAGAAGAGTAGGAAATACTCAACCAATGCTTATAATGTTTGGTAAACATTAACTTGTTTTACCATTTTCTAGCCCATCTCCAGATAGCTGGCACAGGACAGACATTTGGCAATGACCTTTATCATTTCTTGATGTTATTCGATAACTTTATCCATCGCTAAACAGCATCAAATAGATAGAAACAGGGGATTAACATCAATACAGGCACAAGCAGCAACACTCATTAAAAAGCAAAGAGCTGGAAATTAATTTGAGAGACAAGAGTAGAGTCTCCTTTGGAGCCAAAAGGCATTTGAAGAGTCATGGAGTGACATTATGAGGAACCGGGAAGAAGATACAAGGCAGCTGCTTTCTGCGCTGGCTGGAGGATGAGGTTGTAAAAGCTATAAATGATACACATGAATTTTATTTTTGTAGACAGAAAGAAAAGCCGATTTCAAGAAACTCAATAAGATCCAATACTTAACCCAGGAACGTAAAATCTGTTAGCATAAACAAAAAGATGAATGTTGAATGCAGTCATTTTTATTCCCACATTTGTTCTTGATAGTTAGAATACGCTACGTGACTTGAAATACACAAATATGAGACTCTTCGACCTTTGCTGTGTTCAGCATGATTATTTATGACGGTTTAGGCAGATAAGAGCAAGATAACTCTAAATGGGCACCTACAGACTACAGCAAGCATAATGGCCAAAATACAATCCTAATGCATTTAATTTTAAAATGCTTAGTAAGAAAACCTCTGGAGCACCAAGGGAAGAAAAACAGACTCTGAAAAAGACTATTCCCTGACTCTCCAGCCAGTTTTTAAGCTAAAGGGTTAGCTGAAGCAGGTTAGTAAACAATAGCAAGACATGAATGCAGAAGAGTCAGTGTTTAATCAACAGCAGACATGGGCAGCGTTGGTATATTGGTTCACAGAAGCATTCCAGAAGACAATGTTGTGCTCATTGCATAGGATCCCACTCGGACATACCGCAGTTTTATTTCTGGATTTATTGTCTCTGTTCTTTGCAAAGTTGCAAGGTTACCTGAGGTTAATCTCATCTGGATAAGCTTTTTTTGTCTTCAACCTTTTTGATTAGCTGCTATTTAAGGCAACTGCATGCAAGGTACTGCATAAGAAGCACACAGTTACTAGCAGGATGCAGCAGCATATTCAGCAGGAAGCCTCAACTCTGCCTGTGTCTCAAAGATGGCAGGGAACAGTGGGTAAGAGATACAAACATTTTCATCTTTCAGGCAGGAAGCATAAATCAATAGAATAGTCAAAGGGAGAATGCACAAGACATATTTCAGCTTTTAAGATACCTCCCATTTTTGTATATCATTTCAGCCATTTTTAATGACACAGGGATGTCGGTTATTCTGTTGTCTCATGCATACAGCCAAATCAGTGTGAGGGCAAGAGTTTCATAATACACACCAATGAGCAAAGTCATCTCTTCATTTGCCAGACAAAGAGAGCCAGCAGGAGGAATCTCTCAGTGAGAGAGGGCTGTCTTCTCTGCCAGACAGATTGCACAGTTGAGACTGTGGTTTTCACCCAGTTGAGGACAAGAGGGATCTCCTGTCTGGCTGGATCAGCAGCAGCTGTGCCTGCAGGCACAGCTCACTTGGGCATTTCTGTCTGGCCCTGTCTAACCCTAACGCTGTTAACATGTGACAAAGAAAGAACAGATATTCCTGAGCTGAACTTCTTAAAATAAACTTCCATATAAACAAAACCTTGAAACAACAAAAAACAACAACAACGACGACTCACTCTCTCCCACGTCCAGTAAAGCAGAAAAATGAAAGTGCGTGATTGGTTAGCTACTGTGTGCAGAATTACTGTGTCTTAAATCAAAAATAATGAAGGAAGGAAACAACACTGACAGATATCATCCACTGGAACTAAAACAAATGAACTGCAAGGAGGAAACAGTACTAGGCTGCTTTGTCCAGAAGCACCTAAGATTAAGTAGTAAATGTAGGAAGGGTAGAGAAATCAAGTCTTAAGCAATATGGGAATACAAGGTTAAGGTAATTTGAGACCAGAGCTTTCAATGCCAAGTAGTATCAAAAGGCAACCATTGCAGTCACTCTTGTTCTTATTTTCAAGAGACCATTGACTAATTGAAAGATTTTAAACCTTAAGATTTGATCTAAGAGTTTTAGGTTTCAAGATATAAAATGGTATTTGATTAATTTCCATGAAACTCCTCACAAACTTAGCAGAAAGTGCTTAAATCCAAGTACAATACCTATGATACTGTCTCTGCAAAAATGTATGCCTTCCAAAATTTATGAGTTTGCAAATTTAAAATCAAAATAAATTTCTACACACTGCATGGAACTACTCACACCTACAGGTATAGGATTATATTCTATATAGCTGCAGTGCCACAGGACTGGAAATTGCATGCATGTAAAAATGTTTAGAAAAATGTCTTTCTGTATTCCAGTGTAAAGGCCACCAATTTGAGTAACTTCTGATTTTGGACCAGGAAGTGCCTACAATCTGTGAGTGTCTGTCTTTCAGTTTCTAAAAGTTTTACCCTAAGGAAAGCTCAATAAGCAGAGAATTCACTTACAATCCCAATGAGATATGGGCTGCCTGCATCTCCCAGCAAATGGCTCACCAAAATCTGCAGGGCAATAGCTGTAGACTGCCGTCTTGGTGTCACAACATACTGAAACAAAACACAACCCACAAGAGAATGAATATTAACGGAGTGAATCTCACGAATGGCCAACTACTTATATAACATCCTAGAGAGATGAATATATTCATTTTTATATATTTCATATTCAAACACTGTTTACAAGTTTGGAGACGGAGAAGTCATTCTGAGCAAAAGAGTACACTGGATGTTTTGTTGAGGAAAAAAACATTCAAGAAAGCAACACACAAGGTGGAATGACAATAAAGTGGGAAAAACATGACTCCCCTGCCTCCATTTGTAGGTTCACAGCAGCTTGTACAGATTCACTGGGCCACGCAACTAGTAGAAACCTCCAACCAGTAACCCATCCAGTTGTACTGATTTGCTAATAAGGAGATTCAGCACTGACAGCCTCTGAGAAAAATCTCTTATGACACTGTGTCAGCAGGCACGGTCTAGACTGCGGAGGGGAAACTGGGGTACCTGGAACCTGAAGTAGCTGCCATGTCTATACAGGATGTCAGCTGAGACCTTGCAGACCACGTGGAGACAGAGGGAGGGGGCCCAACCTGGCAGACCAGAAGGTGGCTGATGGTGCTTTGCCGATAGCTCTGATGGCAGAAGTTTGCTGCTTGTAACTGGATAGCACCTGAGATATAGCTAGCCTAGGAACAATACTTCAAAATGATTATGCTTTTGAGTGCACACAGTTTAAATAACAAGTTGAAGATGTGGCGCACAAGCATCACACAGATTATAACCATCTTTTAAAATGAAATATAGTCATTTTGGGGTAATGACGGCTTTATGTCTGTGCTACTGAAGATCAACTGTGCCTGAAGAAGTACAGTAGAATTCTATATAACTTGTGTCTCTCTCTTTCATTAATACATTTATGCAAAAAAGCATTCACAGTCAGAATGAGACAGAAGCAATTTTAAACCTTCATACCTTTGTTTTCCAACCACTTGCTTATGTCAGAGACAAAATGCTTAATATTCTCCCACTCCTCTATACCCTAACTTGAGATTTTTGGAAACCAATCTGAACATCACTTAGGGTGTCTCAAACACTAATTAATAGGATGACTGGTGTTTTACCAAGAGACAAACTCAAAGTATATAAGCTATTGTGGCTCTATAGCTGCCTTCAAAGAAACACTAATATGCATGACAAGTTGGGATTAGAAGGAAAAAAAAGATCCTGCTCTCACATTTAACTTAGAGTTTTATTATAATTCCTTGTGTTTAAAGAGGCCTTAGAATATTAGATTAAAAAATATTTGCCTACTACTAAGATGTAGCTATATCACAATAGCAACGCCAATGCCACATCTTCAGGGTGGGTGGAACTCCATTAATGGACATTAAAACAGGCGGGTAAGGAAGCACCATTGTCCAAGACACCAAGGTTAATTACTCTTGTGAGAATAAGAGCAAAAAATACTTCAGCGCCACATGCAGTCAGGACCTATACATGCCAGTAAGTTACAGCATTTTAACTCTACTGAAACTACAAATCCACAGCACAGATGCAGAAACAGGAAGGACAATAAGCTATATTAATGTAATGGTTTGCATTCAGGGATGGATTGACAGAGGATTCTGTGGCACTGCACTCCTTTCCCTCTTGCAGCCCCCCATCTGCAGGAGCTAGCACGACACACATTCTTGGTATGAAGATTGGAGCACCTGCAGAATCAAAACACCTAAAAAAGTTATTTTTATAAAAACCCATTCATAGAATAATGCATGATTTACATCTTGTAGTTTAAGTATCATGCCAAGTTTTTTCCATTACTATGGTTTGCATGCTGTATGTCTCTCTCACAAACCTACTTCTACCACTTTCTCTCATGTTTAACAAGATGGATGTGCTGCAGAGCCTTTCCCTAAAACGCAGCTCTTCCGGGGGGTGCCAATTTGGATACTTTTTCTCAGCAAGGTCACCTATTTTCACAAGTCTTGTATGAACTCGGGCCTTCCCAAGGCGTCTAACTCTTTATCAAACTTGGTTGAAATCTGTGGTTTCAAAACTTAAAGAGAAGGCAGACACTGACTGTACTAAGTCTTGTTTCCTTAGGAGGTGAGGCTATGAATCCCATTTAGATTTAACAGAGATTTGATCTAAAATGAGAAAGAAAATAGACAGATTTCCCCCAACACAATTAGCAAAAATTATAGCCAACTTGGCTATCTGTCCTCTTATCTCTGCCTAGTAAACCCTTCTCGTAGCCAGGGTTTTCTAAGCAGTAACATGCCTCACACCTTGCTGGAATGCCAGAAGCACAGCAATGAGCAGTGACGTCCTTTTTTCTACAGCCAAATTTCCTCTGTTCAGAGAGGGAGTTTCTCAAGAGCTCATATAACTCATTCCATTCAGCAGGAGCCTTTTGGTCCTGCTTACCCCATATCACAACCAGTTGCAGTAAAGAACCAGTCCACACTGGCAGTGCCCCTCTTAGCCAGAAATGGCCACGAATTTGGATACACAAATCACTCAACATCTTAAAACAGCATCTTTGCATCCAGTAAGAGTACTCTATACAATGCAGTTTTATTAAAAGACACAACCTCCTTCCTTACTTTGTACACATACAGCTAGCTTGTATTTCTTTCCATTCCTAGTCTCGCCAAACTAGGTATTTCTAACCATGGACGGAACATTTATTTTTCATTAGGAATATTTAGATAGACTGCTTCAACAATAATAAATATTAAAACAGGGATGTCTTGGAGATCTCTTCAGTGTTACAGAAAACCACTTTAACGTCATGTTGCCATCACACTGCATCCAGTCCCCTGCCAGTGTAAGAACAGTCATGTGAGACTGCCTGATCTGGAAGCTGAAATCCTTGTCACCCATGGGATGAAGGAACAGTCCAACAGCTCCTCCTCACTGTGGTCATGGCGCACTTTGGCCTAGACTGAGGGCATGCAGTCTACCCAAGTTTTGTCTTCTCTCAGAACCTGCCTGGAGTACCAGCTGAGCACCTGCACTTTGGGAACAGGCTCTTGTACAGAAAGAGAGATAAAGAAACTGCAGTAGAAAACTCTGCGCTTGGGAAGTAGACCTTGCTATGACAGACTGTACTAGACTGGAGACTGTCAGTTCTTGGCTCTCCAAGGATATCACGTCATCTGTCCTAGACTCAGATTTCTTTTCTTTTAGTGATAATGACAGGCTGTGTTTGAGAAATACAAATCAAATATTGTTACGCACTTAATATATTGTGGGCATTGCAGGCATGAGAAAAGATAAATGCACCTTTGCTCTCTCAGTGCCCTGCACCGCTTCCTTACCACATTTATTTAATATCTCATATCTGTAACTACAAGTGTCACATGAAACAAAGCTGTAACAAGAAAAATGGAAGAGAAGGATAGGATGTTCTCTATAGTTACGAGGCTCATATAAACTCTGCCTGTGCTATTATTCAGGTTCTTCTGCACAATGGAAACCATATGCAAGAGCTCAAGGCACTGCAGGATTCACTAGGAAAAGAAGAAACCAAACACTCCCACACACAGGGACTTTGAAATAGCCATAGCACCCTGCCTGTCCACAGTGACCACCCAGTTACTCACACCATGTCAACAATGCAGATGACATCCTACACACTGTCATCTCCTGGGAGATCCCAGTCCAGATGCCTTGACAGATAAGTAGGGTGCCCCAAACAGATATAGTTTGCAAACCCTGTCATGCTGTCTCTGGAGGTTTTAGAGATCCTCTTGCAGACTACATGACAGAGCTGTCAGCTAAAAAAGCAGATGTAACAGACAGGCTGGTAAATGCCCCTATACCTCCCAGGGCACTTCCAAACCAAGACGGGGACATGTTGGTAGCCTTCCCAAACCCCATATTAGCTTCCAGTTCCAGCATCTCCTATGCGATTAGCTGCCAAAAACCTAAAAGACAGAGTCCCATTACCTCACAGATGGCAAACATATTTCATAAGG
>VYZW01002524.1:2671-17527 GCA_013401315.1 Balaeniceps rex | reverse complement strand
TTAATTTAAAGCAGAAATGGATGGCTTTCTGCCAGACTGGATTCAAACACTTCTATGATAATGGTAAAAAGTTATGACAGGAGAGATCCTTTGGGTTAAAAAATTAATTGTTTCAGACAAGCTGTCAAGTTGTTAACACTAACATGCCCTAAATCTAAAAATTTATATACCCAGAGACCAAGATTCACACTTGATTGTACCTGACTAAGAGGTTTTCAATTCTGTAATGATTTTTGGCACTGGAAATATGCCTGCAAGGTTCAAACACTTTAGAGAAAAATTGCCTGGCAGATCCTCTGCAGGCTTGTTTGATTACAAGATCAGAGTGAATTGACTGGAGATGTTAGCAGCAGTTTTAGGTCCTTGTTTTAGAAACTTTGGGAACATACTGTGAAAGACCATGAAAACTTATGAGCAACTGGTAAAACGTCACTGACAACATCCTTCTTTAGCCTGGATGTGGTGTGGGTCATACAGAGCATTCTGTTTGAGTCCCCATTGAACTATGGGAGTTAAACAGTTTCATAGAAAAAACCCTCCCAACAAATCAAAGTAGCTTTGATTTTTCTCAATTATGAAAAAATAGGAACAGTTTATCAAGAGAGTGTGATCTTTAAAGCTAAGGACATAAACAGACTGTGAGCTGTTCTAGGTCTTCACTTTCCGCTTATTTGGAACCAGAACAGAAGAATTTTAGGTACAGAACTTTGCCTTTTAAAATCTGTCCTCTTTTCTCTGTTCTTTCTGATGCCAGCTGAGATTTGAAGAAGTAGCTCCAAATTACTGTGGAAAATGCTTCTTTTGCAGCACACTTGGGTTGCGCAGAAATAATGGAAAGGAAACCTGATGGTACAACTTACTAGCGTTTCATGTGCTGACTTTTGTCGACTCTAGATATGTCAGCAGCAGTTGGACTGTGACACCAAACCTCTCATCCTTTCTTACAAACTCATTGAGAAAAACTCAAGCTTGAGTAATAAAAACATTTAAGAACCCAAATCCCACTAGAGTTATAAAGACTAGAGCTTCAGTCTCAGGCATCCTTAAATTTCAGAGATCTTTATATTTACAAGGATGCTAGCAATGTGGTAGCTTTTTAGATGGAATCTGCATTCCTAACTAAACTTAGCATCATCTGAAAGACCCTGCTGTGAGTCAGTTCTGCACTGGCCGAAAACACTGACCACATCATTTCATTAACCTCACTGGATCATATGCAGTCTACTACTGTAATAGAAACTGGTCTTTCAGACTGCTCTTCTCCTTGGAGTAAATAGGGACCTAGTGTCTAACTGGTTGGCATGTGGTCTTAGCCACTTCCTTCTTAAACTGAGTGAGACCAGCAGATACACTGATCACCTCTAGTAGGTCACCTAAATGTGGCCCAAAGCATCCCAAAGTAGCAAAATTCACTTTATAGTGCCCCTTGATCAATGTGATTGCTTCACTCTATAGTAGAAGCTCATCTTAGGAGCCATGCCTCTTTCTTCCATTATAACCTTGTAATTTCAAAAATAATTTCTCTAATGATAAAGACAATGCAATATTAAATTTAATCATTTTTGATCACGAGGAGAAAACTGGAAAGGTTTTATGAATACACTTACAGAGAGACAGCTTTTAAATGATAAAATATTGTAGTATTGGTCTCTGCAGCTTGAGCTGAAAAGAAACAACAATCTCAAATTTGCCAGGGTGTCCTCGAGCAGACTCAAACTCTATGCCTGACCTCAGCAGCACTGTCTGGAAACAGCATGCCGTCCCACATACATACATTTGTGGACATAATTTCAGTTGTTTATTATATTTAAGCCCACCTGACTTCTAAGTGTGTGGGGAAAAAAAAAAAGACTATACATTTTAATATTCAAAAAGCATAAAAAAATCCCATATTCATTTGCTCCTCATGGCCAGAAGTGGCTGAGAAATGGTACCCTCTGTGAACAGATTAATCTGGAAAATTTTGTCATGAGTTAGGAGACTTTTGCCAAATTACTGCAAACAAAATACGAACTTAAAAATCACTAAACAAAACCCTAACTCTACAGTAGCTGTCGCTAGCACTTCAGGTATAATACAAGCACTTGTAGCGTGCTTCTGGCTGACTGACACAATTATAGTATGCATAAAACATTGTTAAAGACATGTCAAAGGAGTTCCTATATGTACCAAGATTGCTTTGAATGCCAGTGACTGTAAGAATGAAGCACATTAAAAATAACAAAGACACCCAACAAACCAATAATGCTTTATTATAAATTGCAAAATTCTGGTGTTTTCTAAAGAATCATTTAATACACAAGCCACCAGAGACTGAAAAAGATGCACTACACCAAGAGCTATAAATAGGTTCAATAGCAATACATTTAATAGTGTTCCCAGTAAGACATTCTGAAGGGAAGGATATTTCATTTGTAGTGATGGAAAAAAGTCATTGTCTGTGAATTAATGACAATAAAGCCTGATGTTGCTTTCACTTCTACAAGCAGATGATAGATATAAATGTTGAAGGAGATGAAGGGAGGGGATAAACTCAGAAGTGATGGAAGAAGCTGTAGCATTTTGGTGTAACTTCCTTATGCTGACCCCTGGGGGGGGGGCACCCAGAATGAGGTGTTCCCTGGTATTAGATATACAGGACAAAACTGAAAAAGTCAGATGGAAAGGGCCAAAGCTAGAAAAATCCATGAAGTATGAATGAAGCCAAGATCATTTAACTCTAGTCACTGTAAATTAACCTTTCCCCAAGTTAGGGGAAGTCTAATCATCCGTATGTCATTCTTATTATTCCTTTTCTGATGTTAGAACCTTTGAATCTTGTTCTACATAGCAGTGAAGGAGATATGTATTTTCATGCTAAAGAAGTAAAAATGGCTGCCATGAGTCATATGACTCCATGGGAAAAAAGAAAAATTGTCCAAATAATAAAACATGTGATAATTACAGCCCTCACCATTTCAATCTTACTCTGCATCCTTTGTTATGTATTGGGCCAGAATGAATGAGCACATGCTTAGGGCAGTAATTGCCTACTTTGCTTCACAGCCTGTGGCATCTTCACCTACCTAGGTGTGGTGGGGAAAGAGACAGCCAACTTGCTGTCCCAAACCAATACTGTATCACTTGTTATCAAGGTTGCAGATAGCCCCATTTAATGAAATACCTCTCTTTAGCCCAACAAAAAAGTGTATTAGATGTCACCAAAGGATTCTGTTTGCTTTTAATATAACTTCTTTTAAGTCCTAAGGACAAACTATTTTTTTTATATGAAGCTTAAAGAAAAGGTTTATATGAAGGCTATAAGAAAAAAAAAAAACACAGTAAGATTCCTCCAAAGATCAGTAACATTTGCTTTTTCTGATCCCCACTATTTTAAAACTCTCTTGTTGACCTCAAATTTGAACAAAGAACTTTCACTTTGGCAGCAGACTAAGGATAAATAATCTTTAAAGTATTTAAATAAAACTAACAAAAAAATCCTGACTTTTCATATAACGGAAGCTTCCAGTACTGTATCAGGGATTGACAACAGTACATCATGAGTCACATGGTCCAGGCCCATGATCCACTGGAGAAAAAAGGAGCATGCAGAACTGGAACAAGTATACCCCTGAAGCTTTGCAGCAGTATGCACACAGGAAATCTGTGTCAACCCAAAACAAAATGTTTGGTATAAATTTTGCAGCCGGAAACTTTCAGTAGCATCCATCTTCTTCGGTATTTCAGATAGACACAAGTAGATAGAAAAAAGTTGGGTTTTGTCTAAGCTTGTAAGGAAACAGGGGCATGTTAGCTGTGCTCTGCTTTGAATAAACCCTAAGCTACCTGGTCAGAAGCTGTTCCTGAGCCCACAGAGGTCACCCACAAAGTTGCACAGGAGCTGAGAAAGGCTCTGGCAGTGAATGTAAAAATACAGCTTTTCTTTTGTTCTCTTGCATAAGAATTCCCCATGACCACAAGAAATCTAACTTGATAAGGATGAAAGATTTACTGTCACCATAGCAGTGCCTGCCATGCCACGGTCAGCTCCCAGATCACCTTCCCTGTGGAGCAGCCTGCTCCTGCTGTTCCCAGGCAGGGAGGCAAAGCTGAACTGCGGGTCAGAGGGAGGTTGAGTTACATTTAATGGTGGCATGTAAAGGTATTTAGGGGCTCTGGAGAGCTGGCCCACTTCATAGTGCTGCCTCAATGCTCCTTTTGTTGACAAATAATCAAGGTGAGATCAAAGGGCTTAGCAACCCAGAAGTGGATTTTCCCCATGGAAGAGGAAGTATATTCACATACAAGGGTGAACATCGTAGGAGATGACATAGAGATTGTTAAAAAAATAAATAAAATAAAATGTTGTAAATGTCATTGAGAAATAGGCAGCTGAAAATACTGACGGCTACAAACATGGTGATCCAGAGGTCAGATACGTGAATTGCTTGTTGGTAGATCTCACAAACCATCTAGAAAACTTCTGCTGAATGTTGTAGAGGAGGGATTTCTTTTATCTTATGCATATGGGAAAAGGACTAAAGGGAAAACAAAGGGAAAGGCATGTTAAAGGAAAAAAGTTAAGTCATGGAAGCAACTTTCTCTTAAAAGCCTGCTCTTCTTTTATGAGCATATGCAAATGTGGTAACATGAACATTGATTTTTTTATTATTATGTTTTATTTTTTTAATAACTGGAAAGCTTTAAAAAATAGATGAGCAATGCCAGATTGATGGAATCATACCACACAAGCCAAAGAGGAGAGCAGACAGCTGGCATTAAACTTTTGGAGAGGGAGTGCTTGGAACTGCCAATTTATGCTAGAGAAAGAAGGGGAAAAAAAAGTAAAAATCTAGGAGGAACCTTGATTTCCATTACTTCTGTGGTGGAACTGTTCCCCCTGTGGGCTGGTTATTTTCCAGCACAGTAAGGATGTACAAACTTGGGGCCATAAGACAGTAAGGCTCATGTGAAAAAAACCCAATTTTTCTGTTGATTATATTTCATCTTGTGCTGAAAATCAAAGAATATAGAAAATGACTGCTCCAGTTATTTACAGCTGTATCTTTAACATTTCTTACTAACCACTGTAAGAACCCAAATACTGATCTAATCCATTTAGGTAATTTTTATGCATCTCTTCATCTCTGAATGGTGCAAAGCACAAACTGTCAGCCAAAGGAAAGGCATTCCCCCATGTCAGCACTGAAAGCCATCCAAACCACTAAACCACCCATTTTTGGCACCATTTCATTGTGTCCTCCTATCTTCTCCCCAGCTTCCTCTCCGCAGAAATAAGAACACAAGGATAAGGTTTGCCCTCCTGCCAAAGTCTACGCAAATAATAATAATAATAATAATAATAATAATAATAATAATAATAATAATAATAATATAAAAAAGGAAGAGAATAATATTTTGGTTCCATGTCTTTAGATCAAAAAATAATGTCAGCTCAAGACATCAAATACAAGACACAAATATGAATTATAATCTGATTTCAAAGTAAATTTAACTTAAGAACTATACTGAGGGAACTGCTGTGTGTCTACAAAGCAGTGCTGCTGCCAGTCCTCCATTTTTTCTGCTACTTAAAAACTGTTACTTGGAGGGAAGACAGTGTGTTTGTCCTCTCTTTACACTGATGATTCAGTACAAAAGAAGCCCAACACTTACTGTATCTGCAATGACTGTTCTACAAATTGACTGCATTGTTTCAGTAAAATAAAATTTTAAAAAATCCTTTACCAAAAACTAAAAGTAGTCCTTCCTTTCCAAGAAAATATGTTTATTGCATTATATTTCTAGTCACGCTAAATCTTTACGTCAGTTACTGAGAGGGATATTCAAGAGTAAGAAAAAAGCCTCAATAATCCAGGCAATACTAGGAAATAGTATTCAGCTGTTTCATGACCATTCAATTTATGAACCATAACAAGTGAGTGCATGCCCTTTCTTTTAATAAAAGGTGCCCAGTTTTCCGATTAACATTTCTTGGTTTTATTGCAGTTTTGCTTTTTAAATATGTTTGAATTTCAATGGGTATTTAAGGAAAGTAATTAAACCTGGAATTGCTTTTAAGTCACCACACCATATTCCATTTCACCCCTTCTCCACACACTGAAATGAAGCCCATGATTTTAAATTAGAATTTGCTTACACTTGAAATAACTGTTTATCAGTTAAAAAGAAAGAAAAACAGGCGGAAAAAAAGAAGGCAGAAAAAAAGAAAAAAGGCAGAAAAAAAGAAGAAAAGGCAGGAAAAAAGAAGAAAAAAGAAAGAGAAAGAAGAAAAATAAAAAAGAAGAAAAAGACAAAAAAGAAAAAAAAAGAAGAAAAAGAAGAATTTCTGCATCTAGCTTCACAGGAATACATAGCCGAAAAAAATCCTTCAGCTTTCCACAGAAGTTACGAGTATCGTTGTTTTCCAGACTACCAATTGACATAACTGTTCATGCAAACTTTTTTGTATTTTTAGGCACACCTTAGAAAAGATGGAATGCAGAAAGGAGAATATTGGAGTGATTTGAATCAGCTCATCACAGTGCAGAAACTCTAATGGTGTTCATGTAATAGGACCTTAACCTGGGACCTTCAAGACAATTCGGGGAGGTAGATATAAGGAGTCCTGCTTGACTGCAAGGAAATGGAGATGTGAAAAATGAAATAATTTCCTGATAGAAGAAGGTACTGTAATCAAGGGATTTAGTCATGGCATTAAAAGTGAGGTTTAGGAGTATGATTTCAATACTGACTAGCAGGAATGCAAAGAAAAAATTACTTCTTATACTTCTTTTTGCCCTAGCATGAATCTGTTTACCTGGTTGGATCTATTCTTTTTTCTAGTAAAAAATAAATAATTGTTTACTGTATTGCGAGAAACAGGCAGGATTAGAGAAGATTATTTATATCATCTCTTGAAAGAAGACAGGTTTATTCTCTACACAAGAGTACTAATTAGGGTTGTGTTGTGCTTTTTTTTTAAATAAGCTTGCATAAAATTGGGGGAAAAAAATTACTAATATTATCTTCATCCTGAGTTTCTTGGAAGGAATTTTTTTTCTGTATTTACAAATTGAGGGAAAAATGGTTTTGCCTGTGTTCTTCTGGTAAAAACCTTTATTGGTTAAGCTGTATACTGGTAATCAGATTGTAGTAACCTTTTTGTTTCTTTTTCCCTCCAGCTAAATAGCCTGAAGTTTTATTTGTTTTATCTGGTGGTATAAAAAGAACAAAATTTTAACATCAGCCCTCCCAGAAAATGGGAGGCTTCCAGTGTGGCTGAACAACAGGTTTTTCTGCAGTAGTCTTACAGTAATTAAAGGACAGATGATCCCATACAAAATCAGAATCATACTTTCCAAGTCATCCTCAACAGCTGTTTTCAATGGAGCTGTTACTATTTCAAGATTTTTAAACACTTTAGTGGCCTTCATCAATTCCAGTTGAATTTTACGGAGTACAAAAAAATCAAACACTTCAAAGTAGGTAACAACTCCTGCCACTAATTCAAAGACCAAACTCTCCACCCTTTATAGATAAGGAGACACTTCTTCCAGCTGTCATACTCAATAAAAACCCTAAAATTTTAATGGCGCCATGGCAGTCTTGTCTTTAAAAGTTATCATGGCATTTAAATAATTATCCTCAATGAGAGTATTATGCAATTCAGTGAACTCATCAGATATTCCTGTCATTAACCACAGGACAGAGGGATGAAACCACTTGCCCTTACTGCAGCAGTTTATGATCACGCTTCCCAGTAGAGGAGATAACTTCCCATAAATACTCTCCTATTTGTGAGGTATATATTTAAGAGCTGAAATTTCCATGATGTTCTCCCAAAACGTCTCCCTACCTCTTTGGTCATTCTGAACTCCCCAGAGTCCGGAGGGAGTTGGCTGATGTAGTTGCTGAGCCACTGTCCATAATATTTGAAAAGTCATGGCAGTCAGGTGAAGTCCATGGTGACTGGAAAAAGGGAAACATTGCACCCATTTTTAAAAGGGTAGAAAGGAGAACCCTGGGAATTACCGACCTGTCAGCCTCACCTCTGTGCCTGGGAAGATCATGGAACAGATCCTCCTAGAAGCAACGCTAAAGCACATGGACGACAGGGAGGTGATTTGAGACAGCCAGCATGGCTTCACCAAGGGCAAGTCCTGCCTGACCAACCTGGTGGCTTTCTGTGATGGAGTAACTGCATCAGTGGACAAGGGAAAAGCAATGGACGTCATCTATCTGGACTTCCAAAAAGCCTTCGACACGGTCCCCCACAACATCCTTCTCTCTAAATTGGAGAGATATGGATTTGATGGGTGGACTGTTCGGTGGATAAGGAACTGGTTGGATGGCCGCAAACAGAGGGTAGTGGTCAACGGCTCGATGTCCAAATGCAGACTGGTAACAAGTGGTGTCCCTCAGGGGTCCGTACTGGGACCAGTGCTGTTTAATATTTTCATCAATGACATAGACAGCGAGATCGAGTGCACCCTCAGCAAGTTTGCAGATGACACCAAGCTGAGTGGTGCAGTTGACACGCCTGAGGGACGGGATGTCATCCAAAGGGACCTGGACAGGCTGGAGAGGTGGGCCTGTGCAAACCTCATGAGGTTCAACAAGGCCAAGTGCAAGGTCCTGCACCTGGGTCGGGGCAACCCCCGATATCAATACAGGCTGGGAGATGAGGGGATTGAGAGCAGCCCTGCGGAGAAGGACTTGGGGGTACTGGTGGATGAAAAGCTGGACATGAGCCAGCAGTGTGCGCTTGCAGCCCAGAAGGCCAACCGTATCCTGGGCTGCATCAAAAGAAGCGTGGCCAGCAGGTCGAGGGAGGGGATTCTGCCCCTCTACTCGGCTCTGGTGAGACCCCACCTGGAGTACTGCGTCCAGCTCTGGAGCCCTCAGCACAAGAAGGACATGGAGCTGTTGGAGCGGGTCCAGAAGAGGAAATGATGCGAGGGCTGGAGCACCTCTCCTAGGAGGACAGGCTGAGAGAGTTGGGGCTGTTCAGCCTGGAGAAGAGAAGGCTGTGGGGAGACCTTCTTGCGGCCTTTCAGTACTTAAAGGGGGCCTATAGGAAAGATGGGGACAGTCTTTTTAGCAAGGCCTGTTGTGACAGGACAAGGGGTAATGGTTTTAAACTAAAGGAGGGGAGATTTAGGCTAGATATAAGGAAGGAATTTTTGACAATGAGGGTGGTGAAGCACTGGTTGCCCAGAGAGGTAGTGGAGGCCCCATCCCTAGAAACATTCCAGGTGAGGTTGGACGGGGCTCTGAGCAACCTGATCTAGTTGAAGATGTCCCTGCTCACTGCAGGGGGGTTGGACTAGATGACCTCTAAAAGTCCCTTCCAACCTAAAGCATTCTATGATTCTATGAACTTCCAGGGTCTTTTGCTTTAACTTAACAGTTGAATAATGTTACATTTAATCTTCCTACTTACACCTGCCCTCTCTGATATACTTCCTTTGCTTTATTAAGACAAGAGGAACCCCTTTTTGTTTAGGAACTTATTTGCTATTCTATTTTTTTTTTTCTGTAAGAATTTAAGACTCATGACATTGTCACCTCTTCGTGGTCTTTTGAGTGAAACCAGTTGCATCATAACACCTAGCACTGGATACAATTTACTGCTTTCAGTTGGAAATGTAACTATTTTACACATTTTTCATTCAAAATATTTTATGACAAATTTTAAGAAATGCAGCATTGCAAAAACACAGAGAAAAGAGAAGAAAACTCTCCCAGACTTGGAAGATCTTAACTCATTTTGAAGCCGATTCCCACAATCAGGAATGGAAAAATGACATGGCTTTTAGCATATACTCCTATATTCCTTATGTCTCTTACCCATTACCTTTTATTGAGACTGGAGGTGACTCATGATAGGCTTTTCCTTTATATTATATATTTCTGTACATTATGTATAACAAAATTGTCTTTGACCTTACTAAACAATAAAATGTTTGGCCAACAATGCATTAAAGTACCTTAAATGTCATTTTAAACTGAATCAGCAACATTATTTGAATCTTCCAGGAGATCAATGAAGTATCAATTCCACAAATAATTTATATAACATCTTAAATTATGAGATAATGGCTCCCACTAACAACAATTGCAAAGGTGGATGCTTGACCTCATCACGATTTTGCTTTCTGCATGTCAGTCCTCCTCTCCCTCCTCCCCCACCATTCAATCTGTACAAAAACAAAGAATGGACAACTGGCTACGAGTCATCTTAGTGAAGATGACTCAGTAAGGCACAATTCTGAATAGGGGCTGAGCACAATACTTTCTGGTAGTAGCAATCTTGGGAATGATCACACTGGAGTTTTCTGTACCAAACATGAGATAGGTCCTTGTTGTTCATGACTCCAGGTTGTTTTGCTGCATCAGAAGCAATGCTCCCTGCTACTCTTCCAACAAATATATGATGATGCATACATGGATCTGTATTAGTAAGAGAGAGAGGGGGAAAAAAAAAAAAGCATCATAACTATACATATGTAAAGAGTACTTCCACAATGATCAAATGATTCTTTCTATAGGGTGGGGGGAAAAAAAAAAAACAAACCAAAAAAACCCAAGAAACCAACAAAACACCTCTTATTTTCAGTTTCTCCTATTTCTGGTGAGGACGAAGTTAACCTGCTGGTGCTTTCCAAATCTCCTAAGAAACTTCCAAAAAGTAAAGACGACCCTGGTGCAAATGCTTCTTTCATCTTGCAAGATATCATCTCACTAGATTCCCTGTACCTAAGGGGTTTGGAGGAAGAAAACTAGGCTGTTTTACACTGATGTATAATGTTAACAGCTGCACATATCTCTGGCAAGCAATATTGAAAAAAAACAGCTAATTAAATTCAATACTGGATAGTTTCCTCAGCAAAGATAGAAAGCAACAGAGCAGATGTAACACCACCACCTAGGAGAACTCTGAAGGGCTTCATTAAATTCTTTAATGTCTGGATTACAATGTTTTATTTAGTTTTTTGTCTACTGAGGAAATTCAAAGAAAACAAGCTCAGCTGGGAGTCAGCCCTGCAGACAGAAGATCATGCAACAGATCCTACTGGAAGATATGTTGAAACATATGGAAGACAGGGAGGTGGAGGGAGCCAACATGGCTTCACCAAGGGCAAATTGCGCCTCACTAATCTAGTGACTTTCAGTGGAGTGACTGCATCAGTGGACAAGGGAAGAGTTACGAATGTCATCTGCCTGGACTTCTGTAAGGCCTTTAATACAGTCCCCCAAAATATTCTTGCTGCTAAATTGGAGAGAGATGGCTTTGATGGGTGGACTCTTATGTGGATGAGGCATTGCCTGGATGGCTGCATCCAATGAGTTGTGGTCAACAGCTCAATGTCCAAGTGGAAACTGGTAACGAGTGATGTTACCACTCAAGGGTCTGGATTGGGACTGCTACTATCCAAAATCAGCGACATAGACAGTGGGACTGAGTGCACCCTCAGCAACTTTGCTGGTAACACCAAGCTGAGTGGTGCAGTTGATTTCCTTGAGGCAAGGGATGCCATCCAGAGGCACTTTAACAGGCTTAAGGACTGGGCCCATGCGAATCTCATGAAGTTCAAAAAAGCCAAAGGCAAGGTCCTGCACCTGATTCAGGGCAATCATCAGCATCAGTTCAGGCTTGGTGATGAATGGATTGAGAGTAGCCCTGTGGAGAAGGACTTGGGATATTCGCAGATAAAAAATTGGATGTAAGCTGGCAATGTGCGCTTGCAGCCCAGAAAGCCAATCATATCCTGGGCTGCATCAAAAGAAGCGTGGCCAGCAGGTCGAGGGAAGTGATTCTCCCCCTCTGCTCTCATGAGACCCCACCTGGAGCACTGTGTCCAGCTCAAGAAAGACATGGACCTGTTATAACACGTCCAGAGGAGGCCACAAAAATTATTAGAGGGCTGGAACACCTCTCCGATGAAGAAAGTCTGAGAGAGTTGGGGTTGTTCAGCCTGGAGAAGAGAAGGCTCCAGGAAGACCTTATTGCATCCCTTCAACACTTCAATAGGGCTTATAAGAAAGACTGAGAGACTTTTTACCAGGTCCTGTAGTGACAGGACAAGGGGCAGTGGTTTTAAACTATATGAGGGTAGATTTAGATTGGACATAAGAAAGAAATGTTTTTTGCTATGAGGGTGGTGAGACACTGGAACGGGTGGCCCAGAGAAGTTGTGAATACCCCATCATTGGAAGTGTTCAAGGTCAGGTTGGACAGGACTTTGAGCAACGTGATCTAGTGAAGGGTGTCGCTGCCCATGTCAAGGTAGTTGGACTAGATGATTTTTAAAGGTCTTTTCCAACCTAAACCATTCTATGATTCTATGAAGTTTAGCTTCAACACATGGAGATTGTATGCACAATAGAAAGGACAGTTTGAACTGCACATCTATGTCACTTGTATCTGCCGCAGGTAACCCCTCAGAAAGCTGTATACAATGACAGAACTGCAAAGAGGATGAGGAAGAGCAAAGGGTAAATAACAAAAGCCATAGAAAATAATATTTTGAGTCCTGTAATATTCTAGTCTAAAAGGCATGTCACATCTGGTCTTCTGTGCATGACTCCAATTGCTTTGGGTCAGCCTGTCAAAGATATTTGGCACCCAATTAAATTTACAAATTAGGTGGGTACTGAAGGCTCAGTAAGACCAACTGCAAATCTCCTCAGCATTTAAGATGTCTCTGAAAAGCCTGGCAGGTATCTAGCTGCATAATCAGGAGCATAGACAACTTTGAAAAATATGCCCTTAACCCATATCAGTGTGTTGCTCTAAAACAGATTTCAAGAGAATCAACAGCAGCCAGAAATGGTCAAAGAGAACAACTAGTAACATGGAAGAGGTATACAGATCTTAAGGAAGCAGGGAGATGATAAGATATGACAGCAGAAACAAAATTCTGGCTGCTATTAAAAGAAAAAAAAAAGTGGGTTATTTTTTAATCTCTCATGATAAATAAACAAACAATGAGAAATATAACATAAAAACTGGTATATGTAAAGGTTGCTACACACAGAAGCTCTCCCTATTAAAAATATGCATCTTGTCTTGGGGCATGTTTGCCACAAGATGTCTAAGTTAGTATTTCTCACAGTAAAACACACTTCACAGTTTTCATATACACGGTGATCACCACTAATTACATTTACATGGGTCCAAAAAACGAAACCCACAAAACAACGAAATAAAAAAACTTTTGATATGTATAAACATTACTTTTACAGCCTGCAAAGGCAATCACAGACTAATGGAGTTAAGGCAAAGGTTCCTCTATGGTTGAGTTACTTCATCTTTCTTGATGTTTCTTGTGCTTTGTGTACACAGATATTGGTATTCAACAGTGGCAGAGGCTAGATATGATCTTAATGGACCCTGTCCAGGCTGCTCCAGCTCAGAAAAACTCATGTTTACATGATCATTTTTGTTCTTCATATATACAGTAATATGACTGGTGAAAGACCCAATGTAGGGATGAGTACAGTCCTGGCTAAGGAGTGTTCTTTTGATGAGGGGTGGAGGAGGAAGCAGAACGTAACATACATCTTATTATAGGAGAATAGATACAAAGACAACATGAACACCAAAAGCAATCAAGATTTATCATCGTTGACTTGAATAATCCACAAATTCCTGAGGTTGAGACCATCTTCCTGAAAGATGATGCTGATCTGGCTCTGGACAAGTTTACTGCCTTTGTACTTCAGTTATTCTGAGTATAAATTACACAGAGCACATACATTCTTCTTCTAGCCCCAATCCAGCCACATGGTGAGATTGGGTCTGCTCTGGCTCCCTGAGTTTCCTCTCTTTCTTTTTGCTCACCCACCCACTGCACCAGTGTTGATTCTTCTACCTTTTTTCTGTCCATCACTTTTTCTTCCCATTTGTCATCTGCTGCCTAACTTCACCTTAAGGTCTGCTAAGTGAATGTTTTCCCTTTTTTTCTAAGAAAAAATTGAAAAAGAGAATAAGAAAAATTTGAAAAAGAGAATAAGAAAAAACTAGAGAGGGCACCTAGGTTATTGATCCTAGTCTCCTACATACACTGCAAGCAACCACTTTAGTCCCTTGCTAGGGCAGCACAAACAAGAGCAGACTTTTCCTAGTTAATCGGAGCTGAAAGCCTATCACTATAAAACCAACATTGCCTCATTTTGGGCCACCTAACATAGATATAGTCTACAGGATGAGCACATGTTTCGGTAAATCCAGTGCTAAATCGGTATTGAACATGACTTAATAAATCAAGAAGTTTCCTGTCTTTCATAGGAGAAAGGCTGTGAACTAACACTAGCTTTTCTTACAACAGATTTAATCATTCAGGAAAAGTGATTTTGATAACAGTTTCAAAATTTCTTGCAATGACATCAGCCCTGTTTATAATTTCACGTTAAAGCTAGTTAGCCTCCCTACATTCAGGGTATTTTCACTTAGCATTCCAGCTCTCAAAAGCATCTTACCTTTGTTATTTTACCTTAATTGACCAGTGATTTCTAATCCACCTTCACCTGAGCAACAGTGAAACTTTGCTCTATTTATCCTCCCTGCTTTCCTGTTATTTCTTTGAGTCCTCCAATTAAGGTATTTTTCTACTTTTGCTCTGGCTGAAGTGCATAGTTGAACACCTGTTCCACTTCCCCCAGGTGTTTCCATTTCAGTAACTGGCAAAGCAATCTCTAGCTGCATAGAGATCCTTAATGAAGGATCCTTAATTTGCTCTTTATCTCTCAGGGCAGTAGCTGAAATAGATGGAGATTATTTTCAAGTTCTTCTACAGAGCATTCCCAGAAATACCTGTACTTGCTCCATGACACTAACTAGAGAAGGCTTAAAAGAAAACCCACCGGCAA
>VYZW01002519.1:0-21576 GCA_013401315.1 Balaeniceps rex | reverse complement strand
GATGACCTCTAAAGGTCCCTTCCAATCCAAAGCATTCTACGATTCTATGTAATATAGGTGTCTACCACAGGGTAAGTGGAATAGCATACTGAGCTCCCCTAAATGTACAACTATCTCTCAACTGGCTACGGCAATCTAAATGGCCAGTCTATCTGTAGATACAAAATGTGGGTATTTTTTAACCTGCAATTTTAATCTCACCCCAGAAGTATGGCTTCATTAAGAGGATGGATACTGAGTTATTTGATACAGGCAGATATGCTGAGGGTGCCACACTTCTTACAGCTGAACAACAATGGCTTTTGCAATAGTGAGCATCTCAGTGTTTGTAAATCAACTTCAAAGAACAGTGGGATTTGGTAATATGAAACTCATGTACATTTACCATTTCTTATCTCTGCCTATTTCAGCTATTCCATAATTGTGCATTTTAGTTGTATTGTATCTAAAGTTCTCAAACTGTGGTATTTCCACGCCCTTTCTTTTAACACAGTTCTTCAGGTTTAGGAATTCAATGCAAGAAGCCATTCAGTGGAAGTTTTCTTCCTTAATTTCTCTCTCTTGTATGCACTCAAAGCCCTATGAATCACATCATTCAATTCTTCCATCTCTTGGTGCTTATAGATACATCTCCAGATAGCTGCCACATCCATATACACAAGCTTTATTCCTAACCTTTGCCCATTTTAGTCACCTTTGAAAAATTTTTGTATCCAAGATCTATGAGAGAGTGAAAAGAATATTTACACATGCACACACCTATATACACAAATGACTTGTAGTCAATGTGTTCAACTCATACATGCAGGAAACAAACAGGTAATGTATCTTTAAGCATCTTCATATACCTTCCCTACTTCAGTGGACATTTACCATTGAGTACCAGCTGACAATCTGCCTCTATATGTACATGCACACACAGATTTATGTATGTATGTTCAAATATAGATATATAAATTTACATTGGAGTCTTTGGAAGAAGAATTCTTTTGATTTTTCTCTGGACATCTGATGTTCCTTAAGGCAGTTGTCATCCTACATTAATTTTTCTTGTTCTGCCACAGCTCACTCTTTTTTGTCTTAAATGCCAAATTAGAAAATATTACGAGCCCCCCGCCTCCTTTAGCATATCCACAATCCACCTGGGCATGTATGTAATCATGTCATGATCCTTCCTGACACATGTCAGCAAACATCTCATCAGGGTTTCAGCTGTGTCACCCCCAATGATATTGTGTGGCAAGATCAGTCCTTGGCTACATTACACCCTATCCTGCCATCAGGGGAGGTAGGAAGGACTATGCTAATTGGTTCTGACCCTCCAAGACCGAGGGGGGGAATTGCCTTCATCTGGTGCAACGTGCCAGATCTGTTCAATAGAAACCGGGGTGCTGCAGCACACATAAACCCTTCCCATGCCTTTACAAGATGGCAGAAGCTCATGTCTGTATGCGTGTGGCGAGATGATACAGTACAAGAGTTACATGAGCAACTCACCTGAATTTATTCCCAATAAATACAAGAGCATCTTCCCACTCAGTGCTGGAGCATTTCTTAGCCTGGCTGTGGGGTTATAAAAACATGTGCTTGGACCCTGCTGCATAGCTGTTGCCTCTGTGCTCTTCAAGGCCCCCCTCAAAAGGCCTGGCTTCTCTGCAGACTCCTCCTCCCCAGGGACCCCAGGAGTCAGTGGGGCTGACTATGAAATTGAGGAAAAACAGAGAAAATCAGTATGTTTCAAAATACCCTGTGTCGTGGTTTAGCCCCAGTCGGCAACTAAGCACCACGCAGCCGCTCGCTCACCCTCCCCCTCCCCGGTGGGATGGGGGAGAGAATCGGAAGGGCAAGAGTAAGAAAACCCACGGGTTGAGATAAGAACAGTTTAATAATTGAAATAAAATAATAATAATAGTAATAATAATAATAATGATAATAATAATAATAATAATTGTAATGAAAAGGAGAACGAGAGAGACAAACAAAACCCAGGGAAAAGAAAACAAGTGATGCAACCGCTCACCACCCGCCGACCGACACCCAGCCAGTCCCCGAGCAGCGATCGCTGCCCCCCGGCAAACTCCCACCAATTTATATACTGAGCATGACGTCATATGGTATGGAATAGCCCTTTGGTCAATTTGGATCAACTATCTTGGGCTGTGCCCCCTCCCAGCTTCTTGTGCACCTGGCAGAGCATGGGAAGCTGAAAAAGAAAGTCCTTGACTAGGGTAAGCACTACTTAGCAACAACTAAACCATCAGTGTGTTATCAGCATTCTTCTTACACTAAATCCAAAACACAGCACTATGCCAGCTACTAGGAAGAAAAGTAACTCTAACCCAGCTGAAACCAGGACACCCTGCCTATTCTTTACTTTCTCAAAAGAAGGGATGTTTTCTACTTTGCTAGAAGGTATCACCTATTCTGCACAGCCAACAGAATACTAAATGTAGGGAGACCCAGGAGTTCCTGCTCTTGCTCAGGACTTGCCCTCAGCCTGTGCAGAGCCTGACCCTGAATCAGTGGACCAGCAGACCAGCAAGGGGATTAAAGAACCAGTTGTTCCCTGACCTGGCAGTGTATGTCCAGTTTATCAGACACAGACACCTCCACGCCGCTTGTCACTGTACTAAAAGAGAAATGCAGGACTGAGTGCTGCAAGCTTTCCCCCATCACATTAATTCTTTTCTTTTTTCTTTCTCCCTCTTTCTTTCCAGTACTCCTTTTCCTGCTTTAATCATGCCTCACTAAACTCTGTGTTTGTGTGTGCACCTGATGCCAGCTGATGTGCACATGTTTATGGCTTTAGGTTTCCCTAGCATGCAGCTATTGCCGCATTGTCCTTTGCTGGGCCAGAACCCTGGATTCATCATCTCCAACAGAACCAGACCCCTTTTCAGAGCATGTGTGCTTAGTCAGGTTGCAGAAACATCTCGGATGACAAATGAAGGTCATTATGTGAAACAGTTAAAGCAACACTGGATAAAGGAGATAGGAATTGAATCTGGTAGCTTGTTTTTGATCAAGCTTTGCAGAAGCACCAGGTGCTATAAGAAGAAGCAGAAGGCAGTTTTAAGGTAGCCTTACACCAAACCAGTTCCTTGCCAGTTTTCCTGAATTATATGTTGGCTTTCATCCTGTGTGATAGATATTTTGTCTCTTTCCAAGTCTCAGAAACAGCTAGTCCTTGTGGAACAAAATCTAGCAGAGAAAACTCCTTTGCACTGCATGCCAAGGCAAATAACGTGTTCTGCAATGCAGGGTGGGGAAGTGGGGGTTGGTAGGACCTTAATACAAGTTGAGGGGGTTGCTGGGATTTTTTTTATTTTGTTATCAAAGTCATGTTGAGTAGGTGGTGCTAGATTTTGCTGAACTGCTTGGGGTTAAACGCACATGCACGTACACACACAAACACACACAGTCAAGTGCTTCAATGCTGCAGAAGTGAGGAGCTGTCAGGACTATGTCATGGCAAAGGCATCACATCAGCTAGAGGGGGAGATTTTTCTGGGCCTTGCTTTGAGAAGCAGACAGATGACTGACAGGGATTAAAAACTTCCTGCTTTATTTTCCACATTGCCTCCTTGATGGTAAAGAGTTCCCTGTCCCTCACACAGAAGGTGCTCTATGATTTCAAAGCATTTTGCTGGAAGTACTGTACAGACTATAATAAGCTATTGTAGCCCTTGGCAGAGATGCCCAGCTGAGCCTAATTCCCCATATCCTTAACTCATCAGCCACTGATCATAATGCAGATTCAGTGTCCTAGAGGATGATTAAATAAAAAAACACACACACAAAAACCCAATTAGTACATGTCATGATGGTGAGAGATGTCAGACTGAGTGCCCTGGACATAGCAGTCCTCTGCTTAGTCACAAGACAGGCAGTGTAATCTACCCCCCCCCAGTCTCCTGTGGGCCTGACCCAGAGGACCTGAAAAAAAAAGGTAAAAAGGAGCTCAGGCTCCTTCACTCTTTCACTTTCAGCTGCTTGGCTGAGGCTGTCACAGGCAAACATGGTCAGTTGTGACACTCCGGGTGTCGTTGTGCACATTTGTGTGCAAGGAACTGAGCACAGCCATCATGACTTCAAATGTTGGCAACAAGAGGTGAAAAAATATGCTAATGGTGCAGGTTATCAAGGGAAATTAGGAGAAGGATTTCCAAACAAAAAGAAAAAGAAATATGCTTCTAAGTGGCTGTGGCTCTCCTGAAGATCATCGTTGGAGCTGATGAAAAAGTGGTGTCATTCGGCTCTGAGAGTGTGATCAATATTACATGAGAACAATAATAGAAAGCATCTGCGATTTCCCGCACAGCCCGAGAGAGTTTGGTACTCAGCTATTCCTGAAATAGCCCACATTCCCTATAGGCTCCTTTGCAAATCCCCTATGGGGAAATTAATTGTCTGCCTTGCATTTAACCAGTTCCCTTTCCAGGAAGAGTTGTGGGCTTGCTCCATCCATGCCTCATTTTAGAACGGAGTTGTAACATCTAATGAGCAAAAGATGGGACCTATTGTCCTGTTGTCCAGCACCACTTTCCTTAGAACAGACTGCATCAAACTTTCTAGAAGAAGATGCAGGAAACCTCACAGATTTCACGGACATGGGAGAATATGACCTCTTAAAGGTCTCATTGGTTCATTGAGGCTGAAGCTGAGACATCATCATGACACATACACTGCAAACACCTAAATAGATGAGATCTCAGCTCAAAAATCATGCCTTCTGAGCTTCAATATTTAAATGTTTCTATGCCTGAAAAAAATAATACCAGACAACTATCATGAAAACAACTTCTCCTTAGCCAGGAGACAGTCTAATGCGCAGCAGCAAATTAGTGGCCATAACTTCTTAGCTCCCAAGTCTAGTTGTGAGATCCCTGAGGTGCAGCTCAACAGCACATGGCTTAATGTAGACTCTGACCCATTGAGTGTGATTAAATGGGTCTCGCTGGGCTCACTGATCAATTTTTTTACACTTTGCAAAGCAAAACATTCAATTAAGAAAACAGAAACAGGAAATGAATAAACATTATATTTCTCTGTTTTTCTTCTATCAGTTCATTCAGTTGGCTCTTCCTAATAAACAAGATCCATCCAGAATCAACAAGACTCAAGACTGATTTTCTCTTATTATCAAGGGGAGTCGGCTTTGTTGTTAACATTTCCATTTATTTAAAATGCCCTGGATTTCATATTCAATTTTTATGCTCCCTGTTTCTGATTGTTTCCTTGAAATGGGAACTTCAAGGACTTTGATAAATGGATTGAAAGGTTGCCTTATTTGTCTGTCACTTCTGCCTTTGCGTCCTCTGCAAAATGCTGTTTTGCAAATCATAAAGCTGGGGATTGCAGTAAGTATTCATCAGAGTAAGGCACAGAGGGCTGTAGGAACATAACAGATTAGATAGTCCCACTGAGGGGGCAGGAGCAAGAGCTGATGGGAAATAGTCGTGAGCTGAAATTTAGCCAAAAGGACATAGGCTGGATATCAGTGCAGTCTTTTTGGCAGTGGTATCTGAAAGCAGTTTTCCATTGCTGTTGTCTGCGGTGATCTGGAAGCCATGGAAAAGGGCATTCAGTGGGTTTGTGAAACTCTGCTAAAGAATTCATTTACTTATTTGGAACTCATTTACACTGTTTTTATAGTAACTGCAATAGAAAGTGTGCTGATACAGGTATGTGCAAGGCTGTGAGGGAGACTGATAGTTATCCATTGCTGCACAGGCTGTCATCTAAAATGTAAATAACTCCTCATCCCTCCCCCAAGATAGGATCACCATTGCTAGGGTATTCAGTAGTTCTTTGAATGATGCATCGCAAATGAGTGTCTTCCCCAGAACAAGTTTTCATGACATGAGTCACAGCTAATAGATTTAAGCACCTAGAGCCCCTAAGTGCCAAGTCAGCAGAGTCCTGTTTTGGGAGATGGAGGTTTCTAACAGCCCTGGATAAAACCAATGGACCCTGCAGCCGTGTGGGTGCTGCACTCCTTGGCACAGCTGTCAGGAGGGTTTCACCCTTTGCCAGAGCTGGCATAGCTTCACTGACAGTCTGATCATTCCCCGATCAGGAAATCTCCCTGATTCTCCCGATACTTTCCTCATTGAAGACACCAGCATACCCAAATTGCACCTCCCTTTAAACAAACTCAGAGCTTAGGTAACTGCAGAGTGAGAAGCCTTTAAGCACTAAATAGGTTATTTCCCTCCTGGATGAGCTGAAATTGGGTTTCCATCCCTCCTGCGTCATTGCAGTCATTGCACCGGAGCCCACACGGGGAGCACCCGGACATCTTGTGGAACGCCACAGTGGCTGGCCATTTCACAGCGATGTCGGCCGATGAGAAACATCCATGTGTCATTGCACAGGAGGCCTCCCTGCAGGGCAAACACCTGGGACTACTGGCTCTCCTGCCATTCCTGTGCTCAGCTTGAGTAAGACCCCCAGAGCCCCTCGCTCCCTTTTCCACCTTCTGAGCTCGCTCAGCCCCTCAGCCAAGGGCATCTCACAGGGACCGCTGAGCCGAGAGGTGACTAAATCCACAACCCGTGGCGCTTCACAAGGAGCTGCTTTCTCAGAGGGACGTGACTGCTCTTCATTGCCAGTGCTAACACAGCCAGTAGTGAGAGTGCAAAGAATTTCAGATGATTCAAATGTGTGATTATCGCACTTGTCCCTTCACACACCTCCGTAAGGGCAGCCAGGACCCATGTTTCTTCTGGCTCTGCGTTTTTCACTCCCTTTCGTTGTGTTACTATGGCAAACGAGGGAAATGTTCAGCTCCCAGCTCTGAGTCATTGCCATCCTCCCAAAAGCAAATGTGTCCTGGACTGCTCTTTCACAGGAGCTGCTGAGCACACAGCTTCTTAGCTTCTATTTGCCCTAGCTTCTTAGGCAGCTACAGACTACAACTTGTAGCAGGAACCATTAATACTGTTAATAACCCCTTTTTACATGAGACCTTTTCAAACTGCAGGACTGAAAAGCACTTGACTCATTTTACTACCTACATGTTGCAAATCCACAGCCTTCTAGGAATTTCGCAGCCATCACTGATGCAGGCTGAGCTCCTCGTAACTGTAGAGCAACAGCACAGACAGACCTCAGGTTGTCCTGCCCCAGACTCATAAATGTGTCACCATAAAAAAGAACGACGGGTCTTCTCCAGCACCCCAGCTACCTACCGTGCTTTGATGCACCACCAAACAACTCCAGACCTGTGCAGGCAGGGCAGTGCTGCGCATTCCTGTTCACCAGAGCATTGCAAGTGGTGTGCAAACTTCCATCTTCCCGGGTCATTTCTCCTAGCAGCAAAATGCTGGTAGCTGTTCAGCTGAGAGTGGCAGACTTACCATGCAGGCTAACGTTGCATCCAAATGGAAGTATCTGCAAGAGATTTCAGGCAGGCAGAGTGTAATCCCTTTAAGAACATGACTACCTTCTGGAGCTATGAGCTCCTGTCTAGTCTGTTTGCCATTATATGCAACTGTCTGTCTATCCATCTATCCATCCATTCACATAGTCACCNCACCCTTTGCCAGAGCTGGCATAGCTTCACTGACAGTCTGATCATTCCCCGATCAGGAAATCTCCCTGATTCTCCCGATACTTTCCTCATTGAAGACACCAGCATACCCAAATTGCACCTCCCTTTAAACAAACTCAGAGCTTAGGTAACTGCAGAGTGAGAAGCCTTTAAGCACTAAATAGGTTATTTCCCTCCTGGATGAGCTGAAATTGGGTTTCCATCCCTCCTGCGTCATTGCAGTCATTGCACCGGAGCCCACACGGGGAGCACCCGGACATCTTGTGGAACGCCACAGTGGCTGGCCATTTCACAGCGATGTCGGCCGATGAGAAACATCCATGTGTCATTGCACAGGAGGCCTCCCTGCAGGGCAAACACCTGGGACTACTGGCTCTCCTGCCATTCCTGTGCTCAGCTTGAGTAAGACCCCCAGAGCCCCTCGCTCCCTTTTCCACCTTCTGAGCTCGCTCAGCCCCTCAGCCAAGGGCATCTCACAGGGACCGCTGAGCCGAGAGGTGACTAAATCCACAACCCGTGGCGCTTCACAAGGAGCTGCTTTCTCAGAGGGACGTGACTGCTCTTCATTGCCAGTGCTAACACAGCCAGTAGTGAGA
Organism: Balaeniceps rex; assembly: GCA_013401315.1. Taxonomy (NCBI): domain Eukaryota; kingdom Metazoa; phylum Chordata; class Aves; order Pelecaniformes; family Balaenicipitidae; genus Balaeniceps; species Balaeniceps rex. The sequence goes on along the minus strand of VYZW01002519.1, from coordinate 13,425 downwards.
GTGCAAAGAATTTCAGATGATTCAAATGTGTGATTATCGCACTTGTCCCTTCACACACCTCCGTAAGGGCAGCCAGGACCCATGTTTCTTCTGGCTCTGCGTTTTTCACTCCCTTTCGTTGTGTTACTATGGCAAACGAGGGAAATGTTCAGCTCCCAGCTCTGAGTCATTGCCATCCTCCCAAAAGCAAATGTGTCCTGGACTGCTCTTTCACAGGAGCTGCTGAGCACACAGCTTCTTAGCTTCTATTTGCCCTAGCTTCTTAGGCAGCTACAGACTACAACTTGTAGCAGGAACCATTAATACTGTTAATAACCCCTTTTTACATGAGACCTTTTCAAACTGCAGGACTGAAAAGCACTTGACTCATTTTACTACCTACATGTTGCAAATCCACAGCCTTCTAGGAATTTCGCAGCCATCACTGATGCAGGCTGAGCTCCTCGTAACTGTAGAGCAACAGCACAGACAGACCTCAGGTTGTCCTGCCCCAGACTCATAAATGTGTCACCATAAAAAAGAACGACGGGTCTTCTCCAGCACCCCAGCTACCTACCGTGCTTTGATGCACCACCAAACAACTCCAGACCTGTGCAGGCAGGGCAGTGCTGCGCATTCCTGTTCACCAGAGCATTGCAAGTGGTGTGCAAACTTCCATCTTCCCGGGTCATTTCTCCTAGCAGCAAAATGCTGGTAGCTGTTCAGCTGAGAGTGGCAGACTTACCATGCAGGCTAACGTTGCATCCAAATGGAAGTATCTGCAAGAGATTTCAGGCAGGCAGAGTGTAATCCCTTTAAGAACATGACTACCTTCTGGAGCTATGAGCTCCTGTCTAGTCTGTTTGCCATTATATGCAACTGTCTGTCTATCCATCTATCCATCCATTCACATAGTCACCTTTATTCTCACTATAGGTGAGCACCTACAGTTTCATGGAAAGGGCAATGCGCATTTGTTCATCGATGGCCATCTCATCTCATTTTGATTTATTTACAAGGCAGGCCTATTCTTTTTGCTTGCTTTCACTTCGGATGCCGCAGCCGTCACCTACTTACCTGAGCATCTCTGACCTTTACTGCCTATCACCATTTTCTGCCAAATATCTCCTCTGAAAGGGCCTGAATTTGCAAAGACACCATTTGCTATAGGGAACAGTGAGCTGCTTTGCCTTTGCTTTCCCTGCTTTTGTGTTGGGGAGAGGTGGTGTCAGAAGGACTGCTCTGCCACATGCTGGAGTTTGAGAGTGAGTTGAGCGGATCTGCATGGGGGGAGACTGCTTGTAAGGGAGGAAGGGAAGGGGAGACAGAGACGTGAGAAACTACGTCACTTCCACAACTGCTACTGCTCTGGAGAAAGGAGCAAAAGAAATATATATCTGCCGGCTTATTAATTTAAAACTAGACCCAGGAAGAAGTCAACAAACTGTAATTTATGAGCTGTCAAAACCTGAAAAATTCCTTTTGACACTGTATTTTCAGTTATTACATGCTTTCCTGCAAGACGACAGCGTAATTCTGTAGGGAGCCTTCTAGTGAACAGCACAATGGCAGAGGGCAGTGGGGGCTTTCTTATTATCTTTTCTCCCCCCTTTCTTCTTCTCTCCCCACTCCTTTCAATCATCCCACCTTTCCTATCTTGCTGCTCACCCAAACAGTAGCGAGGAAGTAAATCATCAGCAGTCCCCATCCTGCCAGCCCTTCAGCACCTCCAAGGCAGCACTCAGTGCCGGGCTGGATCCAGCACCATGCAGAGATTTCTGAGGACTTACTGGGTGATGGAAATGGAGATGAGGCAATGACCTCAACTCCCCCAAAGATAAAGAAAAGATGCTGTCTCACACTCTTTCTGGCATTTTAAATACTTCAGTTGTTTTCCCTCTACCCATGCTAGGCACCCACCATCTTGCTGGTGCACCTTTCGGTTGGGTCTCTCTCACTTGTATTAATATTGATTGGCAGCTGTCAGCCACCTCAGATCCCCAGATGTTGGCAGCACTGCCTGCCTAGCTCCCTGCTCCTCCATAAAGTGAACCAGCGCAGTGGAGAGTCCTGGCAGTGTCCTGGGCCACAGGTGGTCGGGGGGGGGGGCAGTTTCTGCTCTTTCCCAAGCCCTCCTGCAGGTTTGCGTCCTGGAAAGCAGTGCCAGGCTCTAGGGATCGAGATGCCATTGCACACCAGGAACTCACGTAAAGCAAAGGGCGGGGTGGCTTTTTGGTGGTAGTGTTTGCTGGATGGGAAACCATGAAGGGGCTGCCTGCCCATGGGCACCTGCCCACATCTCCCTTGAGCTGTTGTGGAAACACAAGCGGTTGGAGAGTGATGGCAGTGGCACCATTGCCCAGTGTCAGTTAATGGGGGAACTCAAGTTGACATCAAATGAAGCTTGACTTGAAAATGTTTCTGTTGCCTGAATCCAACCTGAAGTTCTCCTGGCATCCAGCTCATTTCCTTATCACTTCGGGTCAGGAGTGGGGGAGGCATTTCACAACAAATGTCATTTATCCCTGTACTTCCAAAGCTTTCTTTTTCTCACACACGTAATTGCTTTTTAATTTGAGTTGCTGCTGGTGGTGGTAAGGTTGCCTTTTTGCTTTATTTTTTTGTTCCCAGCTTTTGTTTCTCACTTACAGCTAAGAAACCCCTTTTAAGGTCTATTCTTTGTGATAGGCACTTCGCCTTGTATTTAGGAAAGCACACCTGCATGCTGCATGCACCCATATGCAAACACACAGACATACACATGTATTTTCTGAGTGAACTGAACTCCAAATCTTGTGCTTTAATATAATTTCAGCACCCTGTGCAGAGCTCTCTGGAGTCAGGATTATGGACTAGTGCTCTGAAAGCACCATAGAAAACTCCAGACCCAGAGAAAAGGACCGTACTTTCTGCTGGGTTGTGCTGCAAGGCAAACAGTCACAACTCCCAGAGTCTATTCCAGGCTATGTTCCTCTTTAACTTCACCGTGCCTCAGTTTCCCCAAACCTGAATTGGGGCCAATACCACCACCTAATATTACTTGGGCAATATTTGAATTAATACATTAGAGCAGCATTATGGCTCTGCTATCATTACTGTGATATCATGTTTTTTCGGAACTGAATATCAAAACAGCCAAGGCCAAAATTCCCTTGGGTTGCAGATGGAGAGATGAAAAAATGAAAACAAAGAGATTTGCCCAGAACTACTCTCAAATTTAATAGCAGAAACAGGGAGATAAAGGCCTTCTGTTGAATGTAGGACCACTACCTAGGGAGCTGGGGACAAACTGTTGTATCGTATTCATGAGTGGGTTATTGATTGGCAAACTTTCAGTGTTTTTGTTAAAATTCAGGAAAGCCTGCACCAAATCCTTCAAGCTTCTGTTCTCTGGGTCCTAGCTTCCACTCAGACAAGGTGCATGCTGCTACCTGAAAGAACAACGGGGCCAGTACCTGCCTGTAAGACCAAGGACCACCATATCACCCAGGGCTAGACTTTCCTCAGTCTGGGACAAAGTGGCTGGAACAGGCCAAAAATGAGTCAGGGCAAGCCAATAGTTAAACAGTGGAAGAGTCAAAGCAGGGTTCAGTGCATGTTCCCTGACTTCCTTTGGTTAACATTACATATGCTAAATAAATGTCATCCCAGCTGGGACCTGGGCTTTGTTTCTAGCNAATGAAAACAAAGAGATTTGCCCAGAACTACTCTCAAATTTAATAGCAGAAACAGGGAGATAAAGGCCTTCTGTTGAATGTAGGACCACTACCTAGGGAGCTGGGGACAAACTGTTGTATCGTATTCATGAGTGGGTTATTGATTGGCAAACTTTCAGTGTTTTTGTTAAAATTCAGGAAAGCCTGCACCAAATCCTTCAAGCTTCTGTTCTCTGGGTCCTAGCTTCCACTCAGACAAGGTGCATGCTGCTACCTGAAAGAACAACGGGGCCAGTACCTGCCTGTAAGACCAAGGACCACCATATCACCCAGGGCTAGACTTTCCTCAGTCTGGGACAAAGTGGCTGGAACAGGCCAAAAATGAGTCAGGGCAAGCCAATAGTTAAACAGTGGAAGAGTCAAAGCAGGGTTCAGTGCATGTTCCCTGACTTCCTTTGGTTAACATTACATATGCTAAATAAATGTCATCCCAGCTGGGACCTGGGCTTTGTTTCTAGCTCAGAGAAATGTTCAGGGAAGCTGAATGATAAGAATCCTTTTGCCTTACATTGCTTCACTGTGCAGGGAAATCTCTGAGTGCATTCAGTACAATTACTTCTGCTCCCAGGAAAAAGATGTTGAGGTGGGGAAAGGAAAAAAACTGTCCTGCGTTTCCCCTTGCATGAAACACTCTTCAGAATTGTGACTTTGTTTTCCTTTAGTTGCTGGTCTCTCCAGCTCTCACATTCTCTGTGGGACTAGCTTGTGGAGGCTATTTCATCCCAGGGTCCTGCAGACATACTAATGGTAAAGACATGATGAAGAAGAACAAGGTCCTTCTTGTGGTAGTTGAGTCACTGTATTTGCAAAGATAATGTCTACACCCACATAGCAAACACAACCTGTGAATGAACCAGCCATTAGCAATAAGCCATAATAACTGAGAGCGAAGAACAGACATAACTGAGGACCATGCCCAGCTTTTGTGACAATATGTGGAGAACATGGCCCGTACTTAGGAAAATACAATATTCCTTAAATGCCAGTGTTAGAGAACTGTGCTGCAACAGAGATGAAGGCCTGCTGTTCAAGCCAGCAAGAAGGAACAATGCCAGAGGCAAGGGAAGGTACGTGTTGTTGAGATCTTATCTTCCCCTTGGCAAAACTGACTGATTGAGTTTTCCTTGTCAGTAGAAGCTATCGCGAGCTGCAAAGTTTGGATCTCTAGAATTGGAACTTCCTTGTAGCCGAGTACAGCATTCAAGAGAGGGGACATTAAATGATTTAAGAAATAGGTAATAGACAATTCTCAAAATGCAGTTGTCAAAGAGAAAGCATGATAGAGTGAGGGTATTTGTAGCAGGGTTCTGCACAGATCAGTACCAGCTCTGATGCTAGTCAGCATTGTCATGAATGATGTGGAATTAAATAACCCAGCTGATAAAATCTGTGGATAACACAAAATGGAAAATTGTAAGGACAGGACTCTGATACAGAGTCATCTGAGTCACTTAGATCACTGTGAACAAGCTTTGGCTGGCTGAGGCGTTATGTGCATGTTTCTGCAGAACAAAATCTAAGCCCATTCATGGAGGAATAAGGCTAAAAAACAGGCCTAAAGAATGAGGGGTTATATTTCATCAGACAGCGACCTAGAAAAGTACCTAGGCAATGACCTAGAAAAGTGGTTAGCACGACTAAGGAAGTCAACATTAGCTTACAACGTGGTGGTGGGCAAAACAATCTAATGGGACCTCTTGATGTATAAACAAGGAAACTAGAGGACAAAGATGATTTTTTAGTAGTTAGTGTTGGTGGGGGAGTACTCTGACAAACTGGTCCCAGCCTGACATTCACCTTTTAAAAACTGTAAAAGATTTTGAAGAGACCTGTATAAATGAAGCAGATGCCTCAAAGTGTCGGGCTCATCCTTGCCTGAGAGAGCTTCAAGAGACTTGGGTCTTTATGGAAGTATCTTTTCAGGGAAAAAAGCCTATATACTAAAGAGCATTTTAATCAGCTGGAGAGAGGCTGCACTTTTCTCCAAAACTTTTCTAATTTGAACAAACACATTAAATTGAGAAGTCAGAGACAGGCTCTTGTCACAAGAGGATACACATCAAAGCAGACTATGATGCTGATGGTTGCTCTGCCTGTTGTCTTCATAGTAAGACTTGACCCCTCTTCAGGACACACATTTTAGCCAAAGCACAACCTATGGGGATAGCAGAATGGCTTAGGCATGGTGGTTTGACTGTGGTGTGGGAAGCTCCTGGGGGCAGCTCTGTGGGCATCTCCAGCAAACAAGGGGAGAGACCAGATCACTGAAAATGCCTTTTTGACGATAAGCCCTGTGAGTCTCTGAGTAGCATGGGGCTAAGGGGGTTTTGGGAGGAAGAAGGGGTCGTCGCCACTAGTTTTTTTCCTGCACAATGACCATCTTTACTTCTTGACTGATGCTGCAGATCACTGGAGAAGGTCTTTAGCATAGGAAGCGTGCGGAGCCCACGTGCTGGCTCTCTATGTCAATGTTATCACTCGCTGACACATTTTGAAAGAAGGAGCGAGTCTTTGCCACACACACAGAGAACAAAGCCCTCGCAGAGCTGAGTGAGAGTTACAAATTGTCAGCATGCCTCTCAGCCTGCCGAGGGCCAAACATGAAACACAAAAAAGGCCTGAAATGAGGGAAAAAGGGGAAATAATAGCACAGTGAGCTCTCAAGCTCAGAAAAGGCTTGCTAAAAAACAGCACCTTTGCTCTCTGTCTGTCTCTGTGTCTCTGAGTCCTTGCTACCCCCCTTTAGCACAGTTACAGTACTGTTGCAGTAATAGGGACCAGAGCCAGGTTCAGATCTGGCTTGCACAGTCCTGCTTTCTCCACACACTACCAAAAAGCATTTTTAGCCAAAAAGCATTATTAGTGGTGATGAAATCTGAGGTGGAAAGAGCCTACTGAGGGTTCTGTTTTCCCACATGGACAGTGAAGCTCTAGTAGCTGGAAATTTGCCTTTCTGAGACTCGGATTTTACCCTCAATCAGGGAATGATTTTTTCCAGGCAGGTACTAACCTTGGATAGGAATGGGATAAATGCTTTTTATTTTTGCTGATCTGGACATAGCTGTGTTGGTGGGGGAAATAATTCTATCATTGCATGGTGTATGTCTGTATTGTTGAGTTACAGTACTAAAGACCTTGTTTCAGGAAGCTTTGTAGATTTATACTTATTGATCATTTGGTCCAGCTCTATAATTTTCTGTTTCAAGTACTTTTGGCATGGATAATATACCATGGCAAGAGAAAGACAATAGTGTGGTCAGCACTGTGCAGGGGTAAGACAAAGGACCAACCTCAGCCCACTTCTGTAAAAATAGAGATGCATCTATATAAAGTGAGTGGAGAAAATTGACTGAAAACAGGAGACCAACATCCCCACTTCGTACGGATTCAGTCCTATACTGCCAGTTGTTGTTAATATAGTTGGTAGCATATGCATCCTTCAGGTTCTCTGGGCTCATCTAAAATTAGATGAGGCAGAGAGCTGACAACAGAAAATTACTTAACAAATATTTGTCTTGTTCCCATCATGGCATTGTGCTGCATCTCCTTCTTCTGGTACTCAAACTGGTAAGGTCTTGAGTTCCCTCTTGTAAGACTCATTTGCTGTTAATCTTCTGTGCAGACTAAGAGAAGCCTCCTCTTGCAGTTGTTGTATAGAAGTGCATGGTCTCTGGTCCCCAGCTCTCCCCATTCACTCTCCTTTATGAGTTGCATAGCACAGGGTGACAGGTATGAGCGTGGGAATGGCACATGTAGGATCAAGTAAAGCCAAGATTTTATCTAACTCTTGGATGAGCAAGAAGATTAGTTCATTAAGCCTGAAGAAAAACAAAAGGACAATAATGGTCCTTCAGAGAGTGCAGGGCCACACAGCAATACCACTTTTACAGAAGCAGAGCCCTAACTCAGTAAGAGTTAATAGGCAGTGCTGGGCTGAGCTATGGAGGATTTAAAAAGACCACTGGAAAGAAGGAACTCAGCAAGGAGACAGGCAAGGCAGGATTTGGCCCTGAGCACTCCCATCTCCCTGCATGCTAGGGAAGAAAATGGAGGAGAAAAGCTCTGTAGGTGCAAGCCACCGATATGTTGTACATGTCCACTACAGCCAATGCACATTTGCTGTGAGTTCAGACAACAGCAGTCAAGATCAGAGCCATGGGACTATCTACACAGGCCTGCCAGACAAGGGCTGACTAAACCGTGTGAGCGGAGAGGTCCCGTGCCTTCTCCTGGCCAAGTTCACCCCTGAAACCCACCTACAAACAGAGCTACCAGTAACGCCAGTGCCTGGAGTAAACTGTCTCTGCAGCAGGAGGCTGTTTATGAAATATTCTTTACTGCTGACATAGCACCTGGCTTGTTTTCACCTTTCTTAAAGGTTAACCTCATTTCCCTCTATTAGTTGGTTTTAGCAAATGCATGGCAGTTAAAGAGCTCTGTCAGCGGATGGAAATGACAGTGGCATTTAAAGCCAGTCGGGGTTGAGAGTTGGGGGGTTGGGAGAGTGGATGGAAGAAATAAACTTCAATAAAACATTTGCAGGGGGGGTGCTAAGTGACGTCAAAGGAGTCTCACTTTCCCCAGCGAGAGGGGAATGTGCTGGCTCAATGCGCTGAGTGGGACAGGTTTCCCTTGAGTTTGAAACCAGCCCAAATCCAGGGAGACGAAGTGCCTGGGGGGCTCCAGACTAGGGCATGGGGCATTCCACATCTATGGGTAGCTCCTTGCTGGCTCCAGCAGGCCTTGCCTCCAGTCAAGTGTGTCCTGAATATTGCTTTCACTAAAGGAAGGTTCTCTGTGAGTGTGTTGGTTATAAATTTTATTACAACCCCCTGTGTCACACGCTGCCATTGCTGCCTGGCACTTCAGGCCACACCATCTGGTCACGGTTTTCCTGCGTTCCCTCACTGCTCTGCACTTCTGTTTTAAAACCTGGTGTCAGGCTTGCAGGAAAGTCTTCCACTCAGAGGAAGGATGAGTTTTGCATGTGCTGGAAATTTCACAGGGTTTTGTTTTTCTTTTCCTTATTGCAACAGAGTGGTGAAAGGAGTCTAAGAAAACAGGCTGAATCAGGGAAATACATACAGACCCCGAAACCCTACCGCACAAAAGGTGTGATCGGCATCGTTCAGGCTCTGCTGTCCTTCTGCTCTGTCCTCACCAGACCTCCTCTGGCACGGGTGTAATACACCATTCTGCATCAGAGAATCTGCAACACCCAGCAGCAGCAGGGACATACTGAGCTGCAGTTCAGCAAATCGAGGGTCTGATCCAAAGCCTGCAAGGCTCCATGGCACTCTTTTTCATTACCTTCAATAAGCTTCAGCTCTAACTTTGGCCTCTACAATTCAAAGTGGAAGCACATTTTTTGAGACATCAGTATTTCCCATAGAAAGAAAAATTCCCTTTTTCATCCAGTTTCAGTCATTTCATTATATCAGTGTAATTGAGGGTGACAGCAACAAAAATAATAATTAAAAAAAAAAAAACAACAACAAAAAATGTACTTAGGCACCCTGGGAAGAACTAGAGAGTGAATGAAAGTTTCACAACAGCAGCTTCTTCCTCCCAGCCGGGCTAGGAGAGTCACAAGGACATGTTAGGGGGATCAGTCACCCCAGCCTCATCACACTGGCACTATGTCATGCCCCTACCTTATAGTTTAAATGCCTATAAGGCAGATGGTATTCCATATAGGAGTCCAATTCTCACCTTCATTTTTATAAAATCCCCAGTCTGGGACTTCCACCTAGATAAAGTGGGACTGGTTTAAGCAAAGATACACCTTCTTTTTAGGTGATCTGCCCTGTGGGGAAAAAAACCCCATCACTTTTAAGGTCTCCTTTCAGTCAGTGGGATGTCTGAAGGATTAAATGGGTGTATCCTGTTTAAATTCAGATTTTGAACTAATCACCTGCAATTGGGCATATGCACTGCATGCCCAGCTCCACTGCTCACATTCATAGGCAAATCCTTACAGGACTTCAGCTCTTTCTCTGTAAAGCAGGGTGAAATTATATTTCTATTTCCAACCTCCTTATTTTTCTGCTTATAGTTACAGGCAGGACTGTCTCTTTCCACGCTTACATACGCAGCCTGGCACACTCCACTTTTGATTTTAGCTGCATATTCCAGGTACAAGCGTCAAACAAATTATACACAAAACTTCTGTGTGAAATACAGCTTCATAACTGAAGTGAGCATTGGGCCCGGAGCTGTATGATGTAGGAAAGGTGTTATTGAGACCTATGAGACACGCTGCTTGGATTCCTTTGTTATTATTGTATTCTTTTGCCTATCCTTAATTTTCTTTGTTTGTAGACGAGGGGATGGAGAGGAAGAAAGCCAGCAAGTTTATAAAAGCAAGAGAGAAAGGAGTTGAGGCATTNGTCTTTAAAATCTGAAGTTTAATTTGATCTGAAATGTCGTCACAGCTCCTGCAAGAGAAAATATCCATCCCCCCCACCCATGTCTTTGCTGTTCCAACAGTCCTCGGTGCTCAAGGCTGGAGTGCTACCACAGATTCATGTCCTGGCCTTCTAGGCTTCTGGAAAGGGTTTCAAAGCCCCGACAGATCACCACTGAGATGAATTTAGGAACTGAAACTTATTTTCTTGATATACCAGCCTTTACACCACTGACTCCACAGAGTTTGTCAAGAAGCTTCTAAGCTTTGCTCTGAATGAGCGTGAAAACCAAACGGCCCTTCAGGATCAGCCTCAGCCACGTGTGGCCACAGAGTGAAAAGGGGATGTCACACATAGGAATTAAGATGTGTCAAATTCCCCAGGACCAAAGGCTGTAGGAGTTGTATTCAAATCTGAGCTGCCTCCGAAAGATGAGTGTAAAAGCATGATTCAATGTTCGTTTGAGGTGTCATTTGATAATACAAGATAGTCTTCTCCTTCACCTTCTTCTTTGGGAAATCCATCAAGCTGGGCCAGGGAGACATCAGTAGATTTGCAGGAGGGAGAAGCCCAAACAATCATGGAAAAAATCCTGCAAAGTTTAGTTACAGCACAGCTGCACACCTCTGCACTTCAATGCTGGGTCTCCTTAGGTGCTTTTCTCCCATGAACATTTCCAGGGGTGTTCCCAGGAAATTGGAACTGTAAGCACAGGCTGCTAATGTCTATGGAAAGAGGCATGATTTTTTTTTTTTCCATGATTGGAAGGCTGATTTGAATTCAGATAATCTTATTGTGGAGGGATGGTGAAGAGAAAGTGGGTGTTTGGGCTATATGTTGAATTCAGAAAGATCAGATTTTAACTCCTGAGTCTTTTCCTAAAAAACATTGCCTCATGATTCGTTCTCAGAAATATTCCAGTTGGGTGTTTCAGATAACGAATAAACTTGGAAGAATTATGATCTGCCAGGCACAAATCAGACAGAGTCTTTGTACTTTGCATGACACCAGGTTTTAGACTGCTCTTGCCACCAGCTTTCCTAAGCAAGGGCTACTAATAAAGTGGATCATAGCGAGTTGTTTTCCCAGCTCAATATCAAATACCATAAAACCTGTCATTTAAGATCTGCACAGGGAATAGCATCTCTTGGCAATGGACAGTTGTGACGGCGCTGTTCAGCAAGTCAGAACTACTGATATTTGTCTTGGGCTTATAATATTCTCAGCTGTACAAGAAGATTCTGCTGTTAAAAAGAATCGTTTAGTCTATGTCTTCATGGCAGGTTTGCTTGGCTTGTTGCCCAAGTTTTGTCCATAACCTATCTTCACAGAGGAAGCCTGCGTGTGCTTTCATCTGAACTGTCCAGATGAGGCTGTAGGTTTAAGGTTGGATTTCACTTCAGTGCAGGTAGACAGCAGGTCTTGTCACAGGAGCACAGGCCAGCCAAGCCCAAACAGCATTCATCCTCCTGGTCTGAACCATCTTCTCCATCTCCTTCCATTTTTTGTCCTAGCTCTGCACTTTATCCATCCTGTTCATATACTTGTTCTCCCAAACAATTTCTGGACGTGGTTTAGCAGCTGATGCAGACCGAGGACCTCTTCCAGTTTCCTGTCACGCAGGTCTCTGTGCTCAGGAGGATAGGACTGTAGTATGGATGAGGACCCCAAAAGTAGAGAATAGGCCCAGACATTTAATTTAAAAACACAATCTTAGACTTTGGGTTCACTAGTTGGCAACATGTTAAATTTCTTTCCAGTTGCTCATAGGGCCAATAGCAGCCAACATCTGTGTTCTCTTGAACACATGCACCTAGATCACTGTAGCACCGTCTTTAGGGATCACACCGCTGCAGGACATGAAAACCTCTCCCTGGAAGATGACTCCAAGATCTGCAGTTGTTGTCATTTGCAAAAGCAGGGCTTTCCATTCATAACTAAAACCTGCCTTGAATTACCCCTACCATAGAATCCTCTTGCATAAAAAAGAAGTTGGGGGGAACTCCAGCCACTTAAATCTGATAGAAACCATCAGAGAGTTCAGCCATAGATCTGACCACCAGCCTGCCAGGTGCCTTTCATTATTACTGCCAGAGCTCCCTGTATTCCTGGCTTCTGGCAAACAGCGAGGAACCTCAGCTATGCCAAATTTTGCCTGGTGCAAGCACCAATTATTCTTTTTGCAGATAAGGAAACTGGGTAGTTTATGTAGCCCATATTACCACTGAGGCCGCTGTCCTTGGCAGAGATGTATTGTAAGTATTTAGTAACAGTAACTACATGGTCATCCATCTCTCTCTGGTACCAGGAATAACAAATCACTCTAAGGGAAAAGTGATTTTGCCTTCCACAATATCCAGAGCATGGCTTCAGATGGGACCCAGGAGTCCCAAATACCAGTCTGAAATGCACAGACAGAAGATTTGGCCAAGCTCTTACATATCTTCATGGGTCCACTCTTCCATAACTGGATCAGGAGTGATTTCCCCTCTTTTCCAAAACAAGATCTAGGGCCTGTCTATTGAAAATAGTTTGTGGCATGTTCAAAATAAACAAAAGGAAGAGGTTCCTAACACAATGCATGATTAAGCTGCAGAACATCTTGCTGCAGGATGTGGTGGATGCTCACAGTTCACATGGGTTCAAAAGCCCACTGAACAATTACATCAAAGAAAGACACTTCAAAAACTATTACATATAAAAAAAAAAAAAAACAACAAAAAAACCACTGCAGACTGCAGACTCCAGAAGTCCCTAAACTTCAGAGCACTGGAGTCTAGGAGAATATTTGGGGGATTAACAAAATTGCTTCCTCTGTTCTTGTACTCTTTTCTAGCTATCCACAACCAGCCATTGCTAGAGGCAGCACACCGAGTCAGACACACCCGCTGTCTCTCGTACAGCTGTTCTTTCACTGTGTCAGGATCCATGTCCAAGTCAAGGCTCAGAGTGCAGCCAAGCAATTAAATAAGAGAAATCCTTCAAACTAAGTTTTTCAGATGCAAGTGGAGAGTAACACACCTGTGGGATCAAGCTTCCTTCTTTGTGCAGGAGAATTATGCTCCCACAGTTGGGCTTATATTCATTTACGCTTGTCCCCATCACACAGCTGTTCAGATTAGCTGTTATTCTCTCTAGCCTGGGTGTCTCAAAGCCTCTGTCTCCAGCAGTCGTAGACTGGCAGCTGTGCAATCATATCTGCTAGCATATGGGATATAAAAAAATCAGTTAAGTAAAAACAAACTAGGGAGGGAGGAGGGGAAGAGATCAGCACAAAGAAATCCCTCCTGCTAAGATGTGATTAGGGATGCCCCACAACACCC
>VYZW01002518.1:37224-56487 GCA_013401315.1 Balaeniceps rex | reverse complement strand
AACTATTGGCACACCTGGAATGGTTCATTTTGGGGATTAGGTTGAGGTTTTTTGTTTCGATTTGCATCTATTTCTAATCAGAGGTGATTGATCTTAACTTGTTTTATATAGTTCACTTTACAAGAACTGAAATCACTGTTAATAAGACCTTGTTTCTAAGTTAACAAAGACACCGATTCCATATCCCATACTTGAAAAAAGACCAGACTAGTTTAGGAATTCTCAAAATGCGGCTCAAGTGTCCCAAAGGAACCATTTAATTGCAGCCATCTAATTAAACATAAAAGTGTTAGATTCACCTTATATGAAGTTTATGTAGCCTGTAGCTTGTTGCCCTGCTAGTTCAGCGGCACTCCATCAACAAAAGTTTGGCATTCTAATTAATGGTCTCTCCAAGCTGTACCATCTTCAACTGATGAAGAAAAGATGTTTCTATGTCCTTTTTTTTTACCTGGAAAATATATTTTTTGAGAGATTTCCAGAATTACTTTCATAGTAAAAATTTTGTTGATTGAGAATAAAATTTTGGACAATTTTAACAGTGGAAATCCTTGATGTTCTTCTGTCATATATTTTAATATTGGCACTGAAACAGTTGCTATCCATTTGAAAGGTAAATAAAAAAACCTCATGAAACCTCACTGGAACTCTACCATGAATTATCTCTATGTGAAAATNAAGGAAAGTCACATCAGCAGCACAAAGAAAATCATAAAGCAGAGAACTAGAAAAAAGGAAACACTCTATTAGCAGGATTTCAAAAGAAGTGAAACGCAATTGCAAATGGAAGTTCAAAATTGAAGCAGTGGGAAGACAATCGGAAAAAGACCTAAACTAGAAGAAAATAGACAGAATACATAGAAACATAATTGTGTATTGGAATGAAAGAGAAAATAAGCAAATCATGAGTTAAAGTCATGTAACTCTTAGTCATGAGGAACAAAAGACAACTACTCATGTAGCTACAGATTTTGTGTGTGTGTTATATTAGTTTCTCTCTCTCTCTCTCTAGTGATTCCCAAGTATGCACTGCAACAAGTCAGTTTTCAGATATTTTTTCTCCTTCGTCCCAATACTCCACCTAATTTAAGGATCACTTCTGCCTCACAGTCTTTGTGCCTACATGCCCTTCTCCCCCACAGCCTGACTAGATCTTGACGAACCCTCCCTGTGTTCCTCCTGATTTACTCTAGGAATGAAACCAGGCCATGAAAGACACTTGCTACTTCAGCTCTCTTATTGACCGAGTGTGAACAATTCAAAGACCAACATTTCAAGCAGAAGCTGCTCATAATATTGTCATGGTCACATATACATTTATTTGTGTTCCCACCACTCTGGAACCACAACTTTGTTAACATTGACTATGATTCCTCCTTTATTTCCTATAAACAATTATTTGTACAGAGTTGTGTATATAAATATATAAATTAAGACAATTTAGCTATTCACTGAATTCTTTGGCTTTGACTATTGCAATTTCACTGAATCAATGATGACATGAAAGCTGTATAACTGACTGAAGATAGTAGCCTGATCATGAAATATCACACGCCAAGTAAAACAAACATAATATTTCTGTAAGACACAATGAATGAAAACACTGACTCATCAACCTGGAATGTTCTGCATCTTAGATGCAACATAAAATACTTTTCCAAGAAGTTTATAGGGAAAACAGCCATGCAAACAAGCAAACCCACCTCTTTTAAGTGGCAGAATGTATAAAATCTGCAGTTTTAAAGTGACATTTCAGTTAGTCGCATTAATCATATAGTAGGTGACTATCTTTAGATGCCTTTCAAGTAGATTATGGCAGAATTATCTTGGCAGAAGATTATGTGTCCTCCTGGATCATCTCAAAAACATTCTCAATATTCATGTACCATCTTTTCCAGCAAGTCTTCTATTCATGAAGAAAATTACACAAGTAATTCTTAGAAAAGCCTCCATTTTTATCTTGGGAAAACAATGAAAATAAAATTCAGATGCAACTTCCATCTCTCTTGTTGAGAAACTTTCTCTGATTAGAATAACCCAGTTCATTTAAAAGTTGTTCAAAAGAGGAGAAAAAGAAGGTGTCAGAACAGGTGAAGTAGGATATGGTTAGACCTGAACTGTCTTCTGAATATTATCATTTTAGAAGTAACAGAGTATGAATTTTGTGTCACCTGTATTACCAAAATGAGGGAAAATATTCCCAAGCACCCTTGTTCTCTGCTTACAGAGTGCTGAAAAATGCTTATCCAGGACCATACGTTTGAAACAGATCTGTGTGCTTTCTGATTAAAATAGAGATGTCCTGCCAAAGAAGACTTTGTGTCTGGAGACTGAGAAAAATACCAGATTACATTTCCAACGTCTCTAAACCACAGATTTACAGCCGGCAAGGAACTGGCTTGTCATGTTAACTGCCCATTAGCTTCAGAGAAAATAATAACTTGCAAAATATAAAAAAAGAATTGCAAAGATGAGAGAGTCGTGCACTGACAGCTTTAAAACTGGCTTCACAAGACATGCCTTCTGGTAGAACTCTGGCAGACCCAATGCAATGACTTTGCCATGACAAAGAATGGCCATTTATCAGAGCAATATTCACCCCATCTCCCCCCTGCTGCCTGCTTTCAGTCATATTTTAACAGAAGAGAGAGACAAAAGCCTCCTGATTGCATGTGGTCTCCTTTAATTTCTTTCTTTACATAGCAAACAGTTCAATGCCTTTTTAGGCAAGCCTTGTGCCCTGTTAGACTTTCTAGACCTTGATGTTCCCTTGACTAACAAACCTGTAACCTGTAAAGCTAAATGAGACAGGAGAGCATACAAAGAGAGAGACCTGTGCTGGAGCAGTGGCTCCATCAGTCTCTTGCTAGAAATTGGAGGACAGATCCTGTTCTTCTTCACGCTTCTGTAAGAAGAGTAGCTCCAGAGATTTCACTCAAACTGCAGTGGTGTAAATCTGGATGAGAATTTGTTCCTCTGTGACAGCAGCTCTAAACTTAATAGAATTGTGAAGATTGAGGGGTTAAAGTAATGAGTTCCTCAACAGTTCACCTCTTACTGCCAAGTATTCATTAAGCTTGTACTGGACGTCTTAGACAGTCACCTCTAAAGTCTCTGACTTTCTGGTGAGGATACAGTCAATCTTTGCTGTAATGTCCTCAAAACTCATATCTCCGAAATGTGCTTTCATTAGATTGCTCTACAAATCACCCCTTTAAGACCAATTCTAAATATGCTTTCTGAACTGTAGAGTGATTAGTGCTGAATGCAGTACTTTGGGTGAGGTCCTAACGAAATACACTGTATTTCCTTAACAATAATTGAGTTGAAGGCTTTAATATAAGGGTTTTTTTATTATTAAAATAACTCTCATATCTCTCTCCAGGTCAATATGCTGTAGTACCTTCCCATTAAGCAGATATTATGTCTTTTTATTACATTTTCCGAGACTCATTATTCTGCATTTATCTGCATTGAATTTGCTATCTATTAGCTCAAGTACTTAAATGATCTAAATCCTTCCCTACCTGACTGTATTGTTTCTCACGGATGACCTTTCCTCCCAATTTAGTATCATCTGCACACCAGAAATTTTTAGTTTAAATAATATGCTCTGAGTCATTTAAGGTACTGAAAAAGCTGTGGTTCCAACATTTATCCCTGCGGTGCCCCTGACACAAGTAACTTTGCTGCAGCTTGAAAGCATAACTCAAAATGTGCGATCTCACCAGCTGCAGTTTAACAATATGGCATTCTCACTTTGAATGAAAGGTAAAGCCTTGCTTAATATGTATCTAATTTTTATAAAGAGTGTTCTGGCTTTCTTGAAAACAGATGGTTAACATTTCTAAAAGGCTTCAGGGCATGTCTACACTATGCCTGCAAAAAGCCTGGTGCTCGCTAAGCGCTGAAGGACACCTGGGGATGTGCACCCTGTTCCAGGGCAGGTGAGCTCCAGCTACTCCAGCCACTTCAGCTGCCCTTGTACAACACCATGTTTAAGCCGTACCAAAAACTTTGTTGCAGCATTGCTTGAATGTAGCCATGCTGCTCCTGCAGATAAATCTGTACCACTTCCCAGCTCACTGCTGCACACGGTCAGTGCTGGTTTGATAGGACCTAAATCTCACTCCTTTGCACAAGGTGGACGTGCCAGGTTAGCTACAGAAGGAATGTAATGTTAGGATGAAAGCTAGGATGCTGACAGTGCAGTCAGTAATCCATACAAACCACCCATGAGGAAGACTAAGGTTGAGGGCTTCACAGTACTTTACTTTAGCACCTGATTGATGTACTTAAAGATGAGCAGCCTCTGGCTTCCCTGATGGTCAAAGGAGAAGACAGGCCCTTTCAGAAGGCACCTATGGCCTTGGCACCCCTCACCCTGACTGTGTATGTTCCTAAACTCCCAAAATTAAGCAACCATAGCAAAATCTTGAAGTTAAGCAGACAGAAAATTTCTCTTTTACAATGTTTTTTGGGAGAGATGCTGTGGATGTTGGTGCAATGTATGAAGGCTTTCCTAGTGTCCCTGTGAAGACCACAGCAAAAGCAAGTCACTGTGAAAGGTTGGATTGTCTGTCACAAGCTAATTTACCTGTGTTGAGCTTTGTGTTTTCATAGTTGGAGCTGTCTAGAAAGAGAGCTTACCTGGGTGGCTCTGTACTACAGTTTCCAGTAGAAAAATATTAAAAGCTTCTGCCTTGTGATTTGGCACAAGTAAGTTTCTCAGAATGGGTGAGAAGATGTACTAATATCCAGCTTTATGGATAGAAAACTTTGGAGAACTGGGTTGAAAAGGGTCACTTAAGGATTTTTGGCAGATACCAGGTCAGTGCCTTGCTCAGAAACCCACCCTGCCTCCCCAGGGATATCAGGTGGACTCCTTTCTCCTGTGTGCTGGAACTTTCCTCTTCTGCTGTAACCCACTCTCTCAAAGCTCACTTCTTATGACTAGCTTTCCTTAGCTGTCTTCTGCTTGGGTTTGTCGACTCTAGTTACTATGTTCTAAGGGGCCAATCTATGCCTAAGGCTTTTCTTACTCTTGGGTATGGGTTACACCCACAACAATGTATGTTCACCATGGCTGGGAGTTACAACCCTCTCTGAGGACAGACAGTTGCATATATAGCCAAGCTTTACATTTTCCTTGAAAAGGAGGGGGAAGGAGGTGCTGGTGAGAAAATCAACAAAAATACTTCAAGAGCCGTATTTTAATTTAGTAATTGAAATGTGTTTCAGCTCTAAAACTTGTGCGGATATTTTCCACTTACTGTATTTTTTTCTTCCTGCTGAAAAATAGGTTGCTATGACTGAGTAGATTTTCTTTTTCCTAACAGCAGAAAAAGAACCAATTGTGTATGCACAGTTTTAAGTTATTTAAATTCCATCACCCCAAAAAGTTATTATTTTCTTTCCCTACGAGGCGTTCCAACAAATTTCATGCAGTCAAGGCAGGCTTAGCTACTTCTTTCTTTGGCTTTTTCACTTCTCTCTGTTCCCCCAGGATGTTCTACGATGATTATTTCTTTCTGTCTTTATTTTCTCTCTCCTTCTTTCTTCCTTTTTTTCTCCCCCTTTTTTTTTACAACTCGTTTCCCTGAGGGAGACTGCAGCAGTAATGCTAAATGCAGTGAGGAAAAATCATCAGTACTTGATGGCGTCACAGTACTAGCGTGTTGGATAATCTGTTATCCCACTTAGGTGGCATGAACCAGCAAGAAAACATACGCCAGAAATCTGTATGTTTGTGTGTGATTTTATTAATTTAAAAGCTGATTCCATCTCTTTCACGCAAATACTAACAGACTGGTTTAGATGAAAGAAAAGACTAATAGCTAATAGGAGCTAATAGGTCTCCTGGGACAGATATTTAGAGCCTTTTGACATCTCAGTATTTCAAATACGTAACGTTTTGAAAATGCTTAATCCTGAATTTATAAAGCTCTAGAGAATGAAGTCTTCCATTCATTCGCAGCATAGATCATAGATATCAGTAACAACACACTAGAATATTTCCAGATGAGGGGGAGCCACCCGTACAGACGACGGTATATTTGACATTTCATGTCACCTTACACTCCCACTCTTCTTTTGAGACTGTATGAAAGCGGACATATTTAATTTACAGTTTTCTGGCATAGGCTCTGTCCATTAGAAAGTTAGCAAACGTAATAAACTTAACTTCATTTAAAGAACTTTGAAGGTATCATACGGCAGCAGTTTTCAGGAGGTTAATTGACACTGATACTTCTCACAGACATTCAACAGCAGCTAAGCTTCTTCCCTGTTATAATCATTCTTAGTCACTAATATTCACAGCTCCGTAGCTCATCGTCTTTCTCTCTCTTCCTTCTTTCATGTGGAAAAGTAGAGAGGGAGTTCAGCCTGTTTGATTAAAAAATTATTAAAAGACCCCAAAAAATCTGAAAACTTCAAAATGAGGTTTTGGTTGTTTTAGTCAGACTAGGTAAGGAAGCAGATAGATAAACAGACCAGTACATTTTTTTTAAATTCCTTAATTTTCCCAAAAAATGCCTCCTTTTTTTGATTTTTTTTCTCCTTGCATTTTGGCAGGGGTGTAGGTTTTGCCCTATCACTAGATTAACTGAGGAAAGGGATAGCTTTTTATACCCCTGGCAGTAACTGCTTGGTTTGTGCCATCATAGGTGTCCATACACACATAGCTGTGTTATTCCCCGGTGAACTGAGAGGAACAGCCACCTACATCTCAGCTGAAAAAGGAAACAAAAGACCTCAAGCATACCCATCTCAATGGTTTCACTGATCTAACTTGAAAGCACAAATACAAGAAATATTTTGAGAACAAGTAATTCAAACAATAATGGAAATATTATTGGGAAAAATATTTTTTCTAAATTAAATATTTTCTGATTTTCTTTTCCATCTCCACTGTTATTTAAAATAATTATTAAATAAAATTTGTTCACATCATCAATCACAGCTACTACTTTTAATGAAAAGTGTTCATCTCTTTAAGGAAATTGCTGTTAAGCAGACAAACTTTTTATACTTGGGAGAGGAAAAGATCCCCAACTTTTTGAGCTGCTCATGCTGAAGATTAAGGATTTGAACTTTGTTATTAACTGAACTTCATACACTTTATACTGCAGTTACCAGTGAGACCTGAATCTTGTTTTGAGCTCTTAGAGACTAAATTTTGGTGCCAGAAGGCAAAGGGAGTCAGCCTTTTGAGATTTACAGATAAAGATGAAAAAAAATTTTTTTAAAAATGTTACCAATATTTTCTTTCATCTTTCATCTAAATAAAAAAAAGATTATTTTATCTTTTTTTCTCTAAAAATGGCTCTTGCTCTTCCACTGATATTTTGATGAAACACTTAACTGAATGGGCAAATATCAGAAAACTCCTTTCTTTCCTGGGAAAAATGGGACCATCTGAGGCCTAAACTAAAACTTGCTGAAGTCAGTGAATATGAAGCTGTTCATAGTCAGAAGCTGTCTTTCAAATAGTAGCATTTCTTTGCCCCTGTAATAATACAGATGGTATAGCACAAGGAGGTAGGAAACATGGGTTCCTTAGCCTAAGAAGAGTTGGTCTTCCAGCAGTTCCACCTCAGAAGCCCAAACTAGACTTGAAAGGAGCATTTCCCTCTCCTCCAGATGAATTGCTGTGTAGTTTTGCTTGCATGGCTTAAAGGTCCAAAAGGAAGTCTGTATTTGCAGCCAAGGAGCTTGGCTAAGAAGGGGAACTCTGCTTCCTGGAGGACTCACAGCTGTTCACTTAACTGAGTAATTGCTGGATGAAAACAAGGACAAGTTTAGGTGTGAACCAGGATCTAGATCCATCTCTTCTTCTGTCTTTTCCACCCACTGGCAGAATTTTCTAATTACACATCTGGAACCACAGGTTCGCAGAATCTGTAGGTCTTTTCCATCCAGCCGCACACAAACCTCACTAGAGAGGAGAGGTGGATTACAGCTTCTTCAGCATACCTCAGGCTCTGCTGCTACGTCTGTGTTTTGTGGTGAAGTAACTGCCATTTCAAACACCTTTTCATCAACTCTCGTTCACCTCTGGGACACAGCTCAGGTGATTGTTTTATAGACATCACATAATATATAGTTATATACCACATAATAAACAGCACCACCATTGTAGTCGGAATGAGTTAGCCAAAGCCTGAGCATACTTAGCATGCCAGGATGCCCTGAAGACTTAACAATTTCACTGATAAATTTCCATAAATAGGAAATAAGTATCTAAGCACTTGGTTCAGTAAAGGCAGAGATGTTGCTGAGAATCTTCCTAAAATAACCCTAATTACCTGGGAATCTTCCTCCTGAAATCTTCAATAGGTAGTGTGTCTCAGGTGTCTAAGCAGTTTGTTTTCTTTCTAACTTAGTTTCCTGAATGTAGGAACTGAAATTCCACCAAAATGTCACTTTAAATGCCTGGGTGGTTAGCTGAATGCCTGCCTAAGTATCTCAAACAGACATTTAGGTGCCTAGACACATACTTAGCTGTCTTCAGACACTAAAATGTAGGGAAATGCATCTTGCTGATAAGGGGGACTGAAGAGAGGTATAAAAAGGCTAAGTATCTTCCTATATTTGACTTTGACATTGAGTCCCTTTAAATTTTACTTTGGGGAGGGAGGACTCTCTCTATATATAAATGAAATGAACACCCTACAACCTATAAACAGGTACAAAGAATATTATTTACTCACTGTCTTTTTTTACAAGTGTAGAAAGACCTGATCCAGATCCGGTCTGAGGACTCTTTTTAATAGACCCAGTGTGATTTTAATTGGTTGAGGTGTTGTTTTTATCCCTCTTGTTATCTTGCTGCAGAGAATGGGAATCTTAACATGATCTGTGCTGAGATTAAGTAATATCTCTTTTTTAGTTTTGTTTTGTTCATTAATTGATCTGTATCTATCTAATGGGTGCAAAAAGGTGCTTTATTTCAGAAAATATTAATTCAGAGAGAAAAATTCTATGCGATTTTTCTTACTAACAGCCAATATTTATGGATTCTGTTGGGCCATATGGACAGTACTTCAGTCACCATAGTCTTCCACATAGAGGGAATTTATAGTTTGTAACTGGTGTTTTCCCTCCCCAGAAAATATGAAAAAGCATAGGACTGTCAACAGCTTACTGGACCATTTGTGGCATTATAAGCAAGAAACATGATGTAAAGAGAGACAAAACCCAACCAACCAAATAAGCAAACAAATCTTCCTTTCAATAGCATTTTTCATTGCTGAAATCTCTAAATTTAGGAGAATGACTTTTGGAGAGTAACTCTGTTATGAACATCAGGTCATACTGTTGCATAGATAGATAGATGAACTGTGTGTTGTGATAATGGAGGAAAGAAGTAGTCATTTGGGAAACAGGATCCAGTAAAGATCTGAAGTTGTTGATGGGTTGAAGAATTTAAAGTTGCATGGATCCATATATGCATGTAGAGGGCGAGAGGGAGGTTTCAAGCTAATCTGAAACATTTCTAGCTCCTGATGCTGATGGTCTGTTGGTAAAGGTAGGTAGGGTCTTTTCCTAATGAGACTATGGAGACATTACAGAAGCAAAAGTTTCAAGGAATAGATGGATTCCTGAAAGCATAACCAGCACACCAGCAGCAAGGTGGTAAGCTACTGTGTGGAGACCTATGTTATCACAGTGCCACTGAAGAGTGTCTCCTACCTTGTGAAGCTTCCATAAAGATTTCATTACTTTGGTGTCACTTGACGACTTTGACGTGACATAAAGCAGATGACTATCAAAATTTGTCTCCCATTTCCATCTTACATTTTTTCCTTGCTTTGCTTCTGTTCAGGACACATATCTCTGTTTGTAAAAGCACTAGTTTCAAGATCATCACCAGAAAAAATCTAGTAGGCATTGACAGGTTTGGATCAGAATTTAAGATTTCCTGACAAAGAAAATCCTGTGCTCGTAAGTGTTGTGATATTAGGGCATTCCTGAGAACTGGCAGGATTCTGGCACTTGAGCAGTTAAGTCAGTCCAACACGGGCTGAGTTACCCACCAAGGTAAAATGTAAAATAAAGCACATTGAAACACATCTCATCAGCACTCAGTATTATTTAAGGAGAGCGCCTGGGCATTCTGGCAGGTAATACTTCTGTTGTTTGTTTAAGTAAAATAACTAATTTGTCTCTTTAATAAGAACATTATAGATATCCTGTGAATTTGTATGTCAGCAGCACTTCGAAAAGATGGTGCGTGCATAGACAGACTGACTGAGAATAAACTACTGAGAGCTTTACTCTGTAGCTAGAAAGATGAACCTGAGGGTAAAATATTTCAGAACTATTCTGACAACAATGCAAGTTTATGAAATGCTTGTGTTGGGAGAAAAAAAGATTATAATAATACTCTGCACATGAGTTGCACTTTTCACCTGGGAAAGCTAAAGTATTTTTCAGACATCAGCACTCCCAAGAGGAAGGTCTTGTGTTATTCTACAGATGGATGAACCAAAGTGCAGGGGCATCTATCACCTTTCCAGCTCCCTCTGGAGTAAAGAAGACTTTTCCACTGGGCAGTAAATGATGCCCTATGTTCTAAACTGATTTTTAAAAAGAAAGAAAGAGAAAGAAAGAGAGGCAGAGAAAGAGAGAAAATGTCTTTTAAAGTTTCAAATAACTATCAGAGTTGTTGTGGATTGGTTTGCAATTTAGCAATACCAATTTTAATAGAAATGGTTGGAAACTCTTGCAGGTTTTAACTTATTTGTATAACTTGATCTTGATTTTTTCTAAGCACTTAAAACAACATGTAAGTTTTGCTTCCACTGCTATTCTTGTTGTTGTGAGGGTAGTTTCTCTAATAAGAGATTTTTAAAGCACTGTATGCATATATGTGTTAACAAAACCAGGAATGGAGGTCCTAATGTCTGGACAACTTTCTCCCACCTAATACTATAAATTGAAGTTACTTTGGTTTTTATGTTATTATTAATGGAACTTTTATTAATTTCAAGTCACACAAGACTTTTACTTCGGAAAAAAGAAAGCTACTAACCAGTCAACTGTTATTCCTTCTTTAGATTTAATCGCTCTGCCAATGGATTAGTAATATATTACTTTATCAGAAGGCAGCAAATGTAGATTGTTAGATAAGATAAACTAGAAGATACACTCAGTAAAACTGACAGGCTTTGAACTCATATTTCATGAGGTAGTTCTGGAAGTTCCATTAGCACAGACATTTAATCAGACTGATTAACAGTTATATAATCTGATACTACTAACTCTTCACCTTGTTCCCATCTGCTTTCATGATTTATTATAAAGTTTGATTTATGGACAAAATTGCAGCTGTGGAAGTTTGAAGATTTGAGCGCCACATTTTTTGTAAGGTTTGGATTTTTGTTTGTCTGTTTGCTTGTTTTTAGGAATGAACTCATGCAATGATGCACAGGACAAGATCCGCATCAAACAGAGCCTTGGTTTGAAACCTCTCTAGGAGGAACTGATCCATAACTTCTGAAGCAATAATGCCAAGCAATACCAGAGGACTTTTACTTCTACAGGTTTGCAAACTCCCTAAATTAAGGAACCCCAGATCAGCTTAGTCAAACACATCAGATAATATGACTGATAAGAATTCATTCTCTGCAAGGAAGATATTCTTTACCTTCATCTTACCATTTCAGAAACCGCTTTTATGGGGTTCCTGACTTAAAACATACTCTGTGGGGTCTCTTTGGTGTCACTCAGAAAGTCTTTCTATCATAATTTCTGAGTTTGCTCTTTAGGTTTGTTCCTTGCTTAGAAGAGGGATCTCACCTCATCTCTGAAGTCTCTCAGCCTGAAGTCACATAGCAGGTTCTCATCTGCCAGTTTCCCTGTCACCTCTTCACCTCTGAGCATGTACAAACACACCTGCATAGAGAACTGTAGCCATGACTGAGAAAATACTTAGCAAATTTTCTTATGTCCTATCAATGTGCTATGCTGCGTTAACATACAGGAGCATACACAGTACAGAGTATGTTCAGACGGTCCAACAAATTGGGATGGATCAGAGTTGAGGGGCACATGCTGCACAGGCGGTCAGTGCATGCAAAGATATCACTAGAGTAGCCCAGAGGAGTTACTTATACTGCAATTACTGTACTCACTTTCACAGAAATTAAATGTCTAAAAGAATGATAAAAGTGTTAAGAATAATTACAAAATAATTTATTCTAATGGTTCCTTGCAAAAAATGCATGAAGAGGATGATACCCTAACACAAAGAATAAGGAGAGTAAGATCATGTCTGCCATAATGATGTAAGGATTTAACAAGGCAATGCATTTACATGAAACTTCCTTCCCCGGGTTTGTTGTAGTACCGGCTCGGTTGCACATAAAAGGGGAAAGAGTCCTCTGAAGTTATGAACTTTATATGGAGTTATTCATGATGTTACCCACCATATTTAGATTTGTGATGAAAGCTTGAGGTTTCAATATAGCTATTTTGTGTTTTTAATTGCAAATAGAGGCTCAGCTGTATCATGTGCAACATGGTGTCATGTGAGCTGAGGGCGTCCTGGGGGATGTGGGCCATGGGGAATCCCCCTGAAGGCCTGGCAGCCAGGGCCTGTCCCACTGCCCCAGCCAGGGAGCAGGGCACCTCCCTGGGGACAGGGATGGGCCAAGGCCAGGCCAGGATGTTGGCCTGTGGGTGGGCCTGGCTTGGTGGACCCCATGGCTGGGCTGGGCAGGGCTGTGAGGAGCTGGAGACCAACATCCAAAGGTCTTACTGGGGCAGGGCCTGATGGACCCCAAAACGGGGTCCTGGACTGTGGGCAGGGACAGTAAGGCCCCTGGGTGCCTCAGGGTCCTGACAGTGTGGATGATCCCTCTGTGGGTCAGAGTTTTTCCAGATTGGGTTGAAACCTCTCAATGTTATTGAGAGATATGGTGATCATCTATCCGCACTACACCTCTGTTTCACAGCCAAAATGTGACGGTGCTTATAGTCCGTTAAGTCTTTGCCTGAAGTTGAAGGAGGAAAAGTTATACAGAAAAGAAAGTGAAGATGTTTCAGAATCGGTATGTACCAATATATAACCATAGTTAAACTGCTTCATTTTCATGAGGTTTTACTTTGATTCATTTATCCATTTTTTATGCCAGTGAGGGAGAGCAAGAGTGGCTCCCTACTCTTCTCTCTCTGAAATTAAAAGGCAGTAAATTTTAAACCAATAAAAGCAAATGTTGTTTTGTTTTCTTTGCTTTTTTTTTTAATGTAGCTGATAGTCAACCTGAATAATTCACTGTCAGACGAGGTCACTAAAGGCAACTGCAATATCAGGATTTTAGAAAAGGCCTGAGTAATTTTATGGCCAGTAATAACAGTTTTGCCATTACAGAAGCTACAAAAATGTTGGAAAGGTCACCAGTCTTTGTGCTTCAGGGTCTGGATGATAACCTGTGGGATCAGGACAAAACTCAGTATTGCAGTGTGCACACCCACACATATATATACATGCACACAGTACTTTCAGAATTAGCCACTAATAGCTTTTAATAAGTGATGATATGTTGCCAGAGAAATGCAGTGTCTTAATTTTGAGCTGGTTAGTATTTATACTCATCTTGTCAGAGGAGGGATTCCCATGGTTTCTAGTTTTCATAGGAAGATGCACTCGGACACTTCACATACAAATATTATATCATGCATAATTTACAACAGTGATTCAGATCCCCTTTTATATCAGAGTCCACCTGAGACAATTGGCAATGGACTTTGCTGGGTTTGGTCCCTCTTCTCCTCCATCCTGGGGCAGCTGCTGACCTCTTTGTCCCTTGCCTGCATAAAAGATGTCCTGAGTACCTACCCAGTGTACAGGATCATGGTGTAGGGGACTCTATTCTGACCCTGCAGACACCAGTACAGGCATAGCAGAGTTTTTTCACTTGACACAGTGCTTCACCAGTGAGGTCCACCATACCAGCTAGGAACCATTTTGTTATTGTGCTCTTATCAAATTGTACTGTTAACAGCGCATTTCTTGCCTTAGAGGTCGAATGAATTCTGAGGTTTGAGCTGAGAATGAAGAGTCAAAGCTTAATCTGGCCAAGTGGAAGAGAAAAAACTATTCAAGTGAGTCTGAAGCTGCAGTGGAATCTCTTATAACTGAAGGTGTTCATCCCCAGCAAGTGTTCAAGTCTCTTGTAGTTTACGAAGGAAAACCCAGAATACAATGTTCTCGTGTAATCAAATCTACACAAGTGCTTCGAACCATTTAAGCCTGATTAGATGACTCAGCTTGTATTTGGTGGAAGATATCTTAGACTTATTACTCATACCTAAATTCATCATTTTCTACATGGGCTATAGCGGTATGAATATGAAACTGTCAGACTTCAGGAAACCAGTAATGACTTCTTAGTATTGTGAACTTCTTGAATAGCTCAGTCCTATTTTATGTGATATTTTACTGGCTTCCTACAGAATATCAAGACAAGTTTGAGAGTGAGATACTCAGTCTTACTGATCTCAGCCTCCTAGAGGGGTGTTCACTTTTCCAGACTGAGAAACTTGGTCATTAGCTTACACCACTTTGCATACCGTAACTGGATGCAAAAGCTGGGAAAAGTTTAAACTTTTTTCAGATAGCGCCCAAAACTGAAGCACAAAAATGACTGAAAAATGAAGGGAAGTAAATTACAATTATAGACAAGGTGTCTCTTTTACTCATTCATTTATTTACTTGCTTATCAAAAGATGAGGATGTTTAAATTGAAAAACTCCAGTGAGTAGTCATTGTTTCCCAGTCTCCAGACACCTTTGGACAGATGTGTTTCTGACGGATGCACAGGATTGTAATTAACATAAAGGCAACTCAGTCGTATTTAATAGACTGTGATAAACAAGAACTTGATCTAGACCACATAATCATCCCTTCTATCTTTATCCTATGTTTTGTCTCTGATTTTATCTGTTATTTCCATGTTCATAATAACCTTTTTAAACTCATCATTCTTCACATACATACATGCATAGCACGGCAGATATTCAATAGAAAGTGAGCATTTTGCAATAGGGGAAGAAGAGAGAAAATTGGAAAAAAAAAGCCCCAATACAGACAGATCCTCCTCACATCATTTCACATACTCAAAGAAGGTGCTCAGGAGAGAGCACAAGGAAAGAAATGTAGCATAACAATCTGTGTAGGAAGGAACGGAATAACAATAAAATGTCTGTTAAAGAACTGGGGGAGCCTCAGAACTCACAGAGGACACTAAAATGACTCAGTAAGATACTATCCTTTCTTGTTTTATTTCATTTGAAAGTAAGGGGTATTTATTACATTGATGAGTCTGCAATATGTTTCTTTGGACTGATTCACGAGTAGCATTTTGCTGTATGTAGAAAACAAACTTACAGAAAAAATGACCTTCTGCCTACTCTCTTTTCTTGTGATATATTTGAGAATACGATTAGGTGAAACATCATAGGCACATTTTCTTAGAAACTAAAGGTCCTTTTTCTCAATACTAAGCGGAGGTATTGCTGGATGGGCTAGGTCAAGGAGACAGAAAGGGTACTATCCATCTGGCTAAACATAGTGGAGAATCAACATCTGAATGATCCTTGGCCCTCTTTATAGTCAGTGGAGAGACAATGGGACAAGGAGAGCAACATTCCTCCCCTCCTAAAATCATTGTCTTCTCTCAACTGTTTTGTTTTTTTTTTAATGGATTCAGCCATATACATCAGCTATGTAGATGTCTGCAGCTGGTTTAATCACATTTGGAATATAAACATTTTATTTTCTTTCCCGAATAATCATGTTTTGTGTGTGTCTGTATCAAATATACACTCTCTCCCATTCCCTTTCTGTCCATCAGCAATATCTTTTTATACAATTGGTTGAATTCATCCAAATTCGACAGAAAAATAAAGGTTTTGAATACATTCTGTCATATGCTGCTACAATGCTGTTTATGCTGGGAAAATATACAGCTTGGAAAGACGCTGTTGTCATACTCCCCTTAGTGAAGCCCTTAGATGCTCATACTTTATTAAACATCAGAGAATTCACATAGTGAAAGTAAGGGAGAGAGAAAGAAGAAAAGCTGGAAACAGGTATTTATTAGCTCTGGTACTCTCTGAAGTAATTATTTAAACATTGTGATTATCTTTAACCAGGGTTTAATGGCAGAGTATCTACATCCTTTTAAAAGAAGCAGCCAAACTCATAACTGATACAGAGGTTTCAAAGATCTAATTTCTATAGAGAATGGGCCATCTTTTAAATTTGGAGGTGGCGTCTTCTTGTCAAGATTGCAGCACTGATAACAAGGACTATTTTTTATTACGTATCATTTCTATATACAGAAAACTTAATTCTCCAGGACCATCTACCTGACATGCTTTCACTGTGAAGCATGTTTTTTGAATGCAGAAGTGCAGCAAAATCTTTTCACTTAAGAAAGAAATAAAGCAAAAATCTCAGACATTGCATACAATGTTTCCTGGGCTCTCTTAGATGGTCTTATTAAAAGGAAATGCAACATCAAATAAAGCCCTTTGCTGCGTGTTCCTGTACGGAATGTATGTGTGTCTGTCATATGTCATCAGGTGAACTACCTTCCTGCATAACTTGTACCTTAGAGCTTAAAGAACACATCCTGTGTGTTACATCTTAAAATCGATTACACCAAAATGAGGATCCAGCTCAAAAGCATAACATTTTTTAAGCCTGTTCGAGGAAAATGCTTTAGTCTAAGTTGCAATCAAATCTCTTGGAGGGATTAGGCAGTCACCATTTTAATTTATCCATTCCAGCGTTCGGTGCCAAGAGTGCTACAAAGATGAAAATAAAGAAACCGCCAACTGTGCATTTTTGTTGTTGGAGCTGCTGCGGCAGCAGTCTCAGAAAAAGGAGGGAACTGCTGTGCTACCTCAATCCCACACATACTGAAAGCCCATAAGAAGCCGGATTCTCACATCTTTTTGCCAAATAACTGGATAGCAGCTGAAATCCACCAAGTGCAGCTTTGTATAAAGAAAAGAAGAAAAAGAAAAAGGCAGAAAAAATAGCAGATGTTTGGAGTAGTGACTGTACTGCAGATTACTCTAGTGCAGGAGGTCTAAAGAATGGGGCTAACTATTTTTGGAGTGCCTTGCAAGAAATAAATAATGATGTAACTGTTGGTAAAGCACTAAGTGGGGTTCTATATTGGTAAATGTTTCCTCCTTCTTTGTAGACACAGACTGATCTTTTGCAAATGCTGTGTTAAAGTTCAAATGGCAAAATGCATTTGGAATGTACCTTTAACCAGTTCTGCTGAGATGAGCAGACAAAAGTGTCCTTCTTAGATCCTGGCAGTTGTTAAAAGACTGAGCCTCTCACCTGCCATCAGCTATGATCCAATCCAGGACTTTGCAGTTTTTGTCATTCTTAGGTCCTCTGTAAAATAGGTACAGTCTGCTTCCATTTTGCTCAGATGATATATCACACTGTCATGACATTCATTTTGGATTTGCATTATTGATGTAAATCTACAGTAAAGAGCTGGGGCCATGGTCATTAGAGTGGCCAAGAGCATGATAAAATTTATTTTGGGTGATGGCAAGGTATTTGGAAGCTACTGAGACAGCTGGCTTGTTATCTNCTTAATTCTCCAGGACCATCTACCTGACATGCTTTCACTGTGAAGCATGTTTTTTGAATGCAGAAGTGCAGCAAAATCTTTTCACTTAAGAAAGAAATAAAGCAAAAATCTCAGACATTGCATACAATGTTTCCTGGGCTCTCTTAGATGGTCTTATTAAAAGGAAATGCAACATCAAATAAAGCCCTTTGCTGCGTGTTCCTGTACGGAATGTATGTGTGTCTGTCATATGTCATCAGGTGAACTACCTTCCTGCATAACTTGTACCTTAGAGCTTAAAGAACACATCCTGTGTGTTACATCTTAAAATCGATTACACCAAAATGAGGATCCAGCTCAAAAGCATAACATTTTTTAAGCCTGTTCGAGGAAAATGCTTTAGTCTAAGTTGCAATCAAATCTCTTGGAGGGATTAGGCAGTCACCATTTTAATTTATCCATTCCAGCGTTCGGTGCCAAGAGTGCTACAAAGATGAAAATAAAGAAACCGCCAACTGTGCATTTTTGTTGTTGGAGCTGCTGCGGCAGCAGTCTCAGAAAAAGGAGGGAACTGCTGTGCTACCTCAATCCCACACATACTGAAAGCCCATAAGAAGCCGGATTCTCACATCTTTTTGCCAAATAACTGGATAGCAGCTGAAATCCACCAAGTGCAGCTTTGTATAAAGAAAAGAAGAAAAAGAAAAAGGCAGAAAAAATAGCAGATGTTTGGAGTAGTGACTGTACTGCAGATTACTCTAGTGCAGGAGGTCTAAAGAATGGGGCTAACTATTTTTGGAGTGCCTTGCAAGAAATAAATAATGATGTAACTGTTGGTAAAGCACTAAGTGGGGTTCTATATTGGTAAATGTTTCCTCCTTCTTTGTAGACACAGACTGATCTTTTGCAAATGCTGTGTTAAAGTTCAAATGGCAAAATGCATTTGGAATGTACCTTTAACCAGTTCTGCTGAGATGAGCAGACAAAAGTGTCCTTCTTAGATCCTGGCAGTTGTTAAAAGACTGAGCCTCTCACCTGCCATCAGCTATGATCCAATCCAGGACTTTGCAGTTTTTGTCATTCTTAGGTCCTCTGTAAAATAGGTACAGTCTGCTTCCATTTTGCTCAGATGATATATCACACTGTCATGACATTCATTTTGGATTTGCATTATTGATGTAAATCTACAGTAAAGAGCTGGGGCCATGGTCATTAGAGTGGCCAAGAGCATGATAAAATTTATTTTGGGTGATGGCAAGGTATTTGGAAGCTACTGAGACAGCTGGCTTGTTATCTCTCTTTGGACTAGCCTTACTATGTTTAATGAATGGTAAGTCTGTTGTTAAGGTGACACAAAATTGGTTATGCTGCTTATTCAGTGCACCACAGTCACATTTTTCCACATGGGGAAACATACGATAACAACAAAAATTACCATGATTAGCAACTTAAAACAGGAAGCACACAATTTGCATACAAATATATTTTCCTATGTCTGTCTGGTTTTGAAGACCACATTTAACAAAATACTTGCACATATCTATAACTTAAAGTACAGAGGTAATCCCCTTGATTGCGTCCATCCCTGTAGCTGTTCACTTGGTTGGATGATCCTCTGGAGATCAGAATTTCCATTTGATCCCGCTGAAGT
>VYZW01002518.1:18163-36042 GCA_013401315.1 Balaeniceps rex | reverse complement strand
TCAGGAATCTGGTTGTCTGTAAGTCATTTCTCTCTTAAACTAATCAGCTGAACTTTTGCCAAGGAAACCATAAGGTTTATAGCTACAATTCCATGATCCTATAAAACTTTTTAGTAATTAGGCAGGAATTAAGTAACTATGGTGTGTCAATATTTGCATGTGTTATCTATTATTTCCTTCCTACAATATTAGTTACTGTTCCAGAATACTAAATTTTAGTAGTCTTATTGAAATATATTTTCTACAGGATGGTTTTCTTTAAAAAATATTCAGTCACTACTGTATGTTCAGCTCCTGCACCTCACATGGAAAGTGTGTATGTATGATATGTGTGTGTATACCTATTTGCATACACCCATATATTTATTTATGTTTTTATATATAGACATAAAAATGTTCTAAAACAAAGAAAAACTAAAAAAAAATCCCTCAATAACTGAAAAAATGTTGAGAGATGAAAATGACTTAAATAAAATGAAACTTGCAAAAGTGCAAGCAGCTGCCATGAGTGTTCTGCAATAATTCATGTATTTTATTGTTCTGTTTTGTTTTTTAGATAATTAGTTGGTGGCAAAGGAATAATCATTTTGCATGAAACATTGTGAATTTAATTTCACAATGAAAGCTGTACACTGTATCTATTATGAGTTAAAAGGACAAACAAAATCTGTTAAAGGGCCAGACTCAAAAGAAATTTCAAGCCCACAATACAGCTTTATTTTTTTTCTATCACAATGTTGGTCTAAATTTTTGCGGTTTCAAAAGCAGCAATGCAAAATTTTTATTTCTGTTTATTTAAATGTTAATTTTAAAGCTCTGTCTAACATTGCTTTGATGACTGAAATCATCAGGGAATGAACTATGATTTTGAGGGAAATGTATTTCAGTAGAACTTATGATCAAGTAATAAATACTCTTATTGCTTTCAGTGGGACTATTCCCCCGAGTATTAAAGTTAAGTTCTTGTGCACATTTCCAGGTTCAGACCCTTCATTGTTCTGAAGGAGTGAATAGCATCCTGCTGATGGGAAAGAACGAGGAAAGAAAGAAAGAAAGAAATCCCTGTTATTTATAGGCAATAATGCAAAGACAAACAAAAAGCACATTCACACACAAGAGAACCGCACGAGTCCTAGACGATAACAGTTAAGCTGAATTTTCACATTCCTTTCTTTTCCCATTTGTGGCTTCAACGGTAACTATAGCCTTTCTATCTTGATGTCACCAGCATTTTAAATAACATCTATCAGCAGGCAGTTCATAGTGAGCTCCACAAAAGAAAGTAGTTTCAAAGTTGTGCTAAAACCCCATCAGCTTCTGAAGCACATTTGTTTTGTTAAGTGATGATGTATGCTCAGGCGATAAGGATCTCACACCCAGGGAGGCAGCTCCAACAGACAGTTGTCATGGTGTTATTTTCTACGGATGGCTTGCTTGTTCAAGTTAAAATGTCATGTCTCTGTAGTTTTAAGGGAGGGCAGGGGGCACGTGTCTGACCAATATGCTGCAGCGGGGTGGAAGTCTCATTTGCTTGAAGGCTGAGATGCATGCTGTTAACTCTTCAAATGTCACTGCAGCCTCCAACAGGCGGGT
The DNA here is from genome assembly GCA_013401315.1 of Balaeniceps rex. Classification (NCBI taxonomy): domain Eukaryota; kingdom Metazoa; phylum Chordata; class Aves; order Pelecaniformes; family Balaenicipitidae; genus Balaeniceps; species Balaeniceps rex. The sequence continues at coordinate 34,449 of VYZW01002518.1, read as the reverse complement.
AATTCCTGTGTGTTTACTGTACACACTCTAGAGTAGAGCCATCTCTCAGTCATCTCTGTTTGCAGAGTTTGGGTGGTTTCCTTAGGCATTACTCATCTTGGCAGATGAACACTGGCTTAGAAACTGGTCAGTTCTTTTCTCAGCCAAGGGACTGTATATTTATTCCATTCTTGAATAAAAGACAAGGCTAAGAAGATGTTCACAAAAGTATTTTTTATCATGCCTGATTCCCATTCTACTCATAATCACTCTTTGGCATAATTTAGTTTTATGCATAAATGTAAGCTCTGTTGAAGCAGAGCTGTCACCATTTGCAGGTGCAAAAATCATGATGTTGGCTCCCCAAACCAGTACCTCTCTTCAGAGATCTTTTGCTTTAAATTGGTTGACACATCCAGTGTAAATCCAAGGTAGTTTTCCCCTAGCTAACAGGTAGGTAGTCAGTGCAGCGAAATGATCCACCAACAGCTCAACAGCTTCGAAAGAATAGATCACCAGATCGCGATCTTTGTTATGCAGACTTTCCTGTACAACCTGATTAGATCCATATCAGGAGGAAAGACAACATGGTTGTGGGAGGGACAGGAAAAAAAAAAGAAGCATGAACCAACTTTTTTTTTTTAAACCTTCCTGGTTTAAAAAGTCACCTTCCTGCTGACTTATAGAATCATAGAATGGTTTGGGTTCGAAGGGACCTTTAAGGATCATCCAGTCCATCCCCCCTACCATGGGCAGGGACAGCTTTCACTAGATCAGGTTGCTCAAAGCCCCATCCAATCTGACCTTGAACACTTCCAGAGATGGGCATCCACAACTTCTCTAGGCGACCTATTCCAGCATCTCACCACCCTCAAAATAGAAAAAAAATTTCCTTATATGCAATCTAAAACTACCCTCTTTCAATTTAGAACAATTCCCCCTTGTCCTGTCACTACAGGTGCTGGTAAAAAGCCTGTCCCCATCTTTCCTATAGGCCCCCTTTAAGTATTGAAAGGCTGCAATAAGGTCTCCCCAGAGCCTTCTCTTCTCCAGGCTGAACAACCCCGATTCTCTCAGCCTTTCTTCATAGGAGAGGTGTTCCAGCCCTCTGATAATTTTTGTGGCCTCCTCTGGAGCAGCACTGACAGGTCCATGTCTTTCTTGTCCAGGGCACCCCATAGCTGAAATAAAACAGAAGTATATAGATGCTTAACAGTGCAAAGAGATGTCTCTTTGGATTTTCCGAAGCTCTAGAGCACAAATAGATTCAAATCAACAGTTAGACATCTGAGCATGTTGGAAAGTCTCACCAAAACCTGCTTGTTCTAAACACCTAGACAGTTTCCATATCTGCACTGAAACTCCAGAAACACAACACTTGATGGACCTCTACTGAAGTCTGCACAATCAAGCTGACTAATTCCTACCCAGAACAAGGTTGCCCCTTTCCCTTACAGATTAGTATCTTAAACACAGTTCCCCTTATAGTAATTCTGTATATAAAAATGCTTGGCTTACATCCCTTCTTTGGGTATTATACAGCTCTTCCTACTAAAACAAATAATTGATACATCTAACTGGTTTCAGCAGGGAAGAAAGGAGTAGGTGGTCTCATTAAGAACCCTTGTTTCACAAGAAAAGTATTTCTCATTGTCTTTACCCAGTGATATAAATGACCTTTGACATGGAATTGATGAATGTATAAATCTTTCATAATATATTTTAATGTCCTGCTGGTAGTAATCTTTATTATAAAACAAAACAAAACAAAAAGATTTGCAAACAAGAAATCTATTATTAAAAGCATACCATCCTTGCACTTCTGTGAACAAGAACTTGAAATGGGTTTTCTTTGTTCTCCATATCTTATGTAGTAATAGAAGCTCACGTTTTCTTTCTCTCTTTTTTTTTTATTTTTAATTATCCAAACAGCAGGCTATCTCCTTGTCCCACATAGCGTTATATCTCCAAATGAAGATATTATACTGACTTTTCACTCAGATGTGTCTGTCAAGCAATGCCCCCTCCCAAATCAAATCAGAAGCTTTCATAGTCTTCAAATACTTCTGTCTTGAAAAGATGCATGAGTTGCATGTGCTTGAGCATTTTATTTTATGAAAATTTTCAGCCTGCATATCTAATTTGCACCACACACAAAGTACTGTCCTGGCTAAGGTTCCTGGAGGACTCTGATCTGTGACTGTACTCTGAACAAAGCTAGCAGGCTTAAGCCACCAGTGATGTCTCATCTCTTATCTACTGCAACATTCATGCAAAAAGTGAGAGGTCTGATTTAAGACATGATTTTTTTCCCATCTGACTTAATTCAAGCCTATATTTCTAATCTCCTTGGTGAGTTGATTCTGCATTCTTTTTTTTCAGTCATGCTGTGCCACAATGCCAAAAAGAAAGCCAGATTTGTTGGGTCAAAAAGACAGAACGTGCCTAGGCAATGTAAAATTTAGGATACATGAGTAGAAAGTCCTGGATTCTGATTATTTCATAAATGTCTATTAATCTAAATATTAGTGTACTACTGTTTGTTTGCTAGCTGTGTGCTGTACCTAATTCACTACGTGGAACGTGAGAAGAGAATTAGTACCTCAAATTGGCATCAAGTGCCCTCAACACATGTAACACTGAGGAACCTGAATCTCAGTTCTGGTGTACACAGAACTAGCCAAAAGGGAAAGGCTGAAGATACTGAGGGATCTGCAGTCTCTTTTCTCAGTTTCCATGGTGAGTAGTTAAGGAACACATCGCCTGTTACAGCCAGAACCCCTGCCCTGAAAAAAGTTAGAAGCACAAGAAGATGCAGTTGCCTCCCCTTTTATACAATAGCTTCACAGGCAGAATCCAGGGACTCAGTTTTAAAACCAATGATGTGATTTAAAAATAGAGCTTAATGGAGCACCTGTTGATTAGGCCAAGATGAGCAGAAAGACATGGCAAACCCGATCTCTCCTAAGTTAGTCAGAGGTGAACTCCATCTGCTCTGTCTCAGCAATACCACTCTTCAAGTCCCTTTGTGCCAAGAAAAGCATAAATCCCATCATCTCTCAGAGACTGTCCTAATTCCCAGGGTAAGCATGAACTATTTTACATGGGGAATGGGTAAGATAGGTGATATCTCCTCATGCCTTTGAAGTTTTGTCACTGAGGAGCAGATAATTTATACATTATAAAATGAGAGAACAACTGTTACTCTTTAGTAACGTTAGTCGGTAGTTAGAAAACTGGTAGGGATTGATTTAGAATTCAGAAAGCCTATAATTGATGAATTTAATTATTTATTTATATAAAGTATTGTTTTGCTTTTCTCTTGTATATAAATATCTTGTTTTGACTTCTGTGCTTTCATTTTCATCATCTCTCCTGCCTGTTCAATGATCCTTTATTGGAAAATGAGCCAAAATACTTAGAACCAGGCATATACTACCTCATCTCTACCCAACCTTGCTGCATATACCGTTCCCACTTTTGCTGCTCTCTTTTTTATTTATGTGACTGAAGAGCTTTTTTGTTATTTGTTTTAATATACTTTGAAAGGCCTAACTCAGCTTGGCTGTTGGCAATTCTTACATTATTTCTATACTTTGTGACCTCTAAGGTGTACCTTTATTTGCTGATCAATCTTTTTTTTCCCTCGATTTCTCGTAGGCTTTATGCTTACTCTTAATGTCCTTTTCGAGGTGGCTATACATCCAAATACATTTGGAAACCTTTCCTGAAAGTTTTGTTCTCACTTGCTTGATGTGCAAGTTTCAGATAACTTTTCACTGCTGACTTAAAGAGTTTGGAGGAATCTGTCACACTGCAAGCCCCTGAACTCTTTGCTTCCATTGACATCACTTGCTTGTTCATGTAATTTGTCAAAGTTTTCCCTTTTGAAATTGAGTAACCCAGCTGAAGACCTGCTTTTGCTTATTTTCCATTTAATTCATATTCAATCAATTTATGACTGCTGACTTCAAGGGTATTTCAATATTATTATTATTTTCAGTAAGTGCACAGGATTAGAGAAGTGTTTGGCAGGCTAGTTGAAGCAGGAGCAGTAATTCCAGCTAGGCATCTGGAAATCATTGTCATGTCCCTTGTGCATGTGGAGATCAACACTACTTCATATGTTTGTCAAACGTTTGTATTTGTGGAAATCATTGAAATTATTGTGCAAATGCCACAGAGTCTTGGCATGTTTATGGTATTTATGTGTTTATGATGCTGCTGGTTGATTATAAATAGATACAGAGAATGATGCTTTTAGGATGATCAGGATCTTCCATTCGTGATTTGCAGTTACACTGTATATGTCTGTATTCAAACCAGTGAGAATAAATTTGGTTTAATGCAAAGTTATATAGGGTAAATGTGCCGGAATTCAGAGGGGTTATAGTCCCTGACCCTGCACTATGTTATACATACGCATATGTCTCTGCCTTGTTGTGGTGGGTTGACCCTGGCTGGATGCCAGGTGCCCACCAAGGCCACTCTATCACTCCCCTTCTCAACTGGACAGGGGAGAGAAAATACAATGAAAAAGCTCATGGGTCGAGATAAGGACAGGGAGCGATCACTCACCAGTTACCGTCACGGGCAAAACAGACTCGACTTGGGGAAAAACCAGTTTAATTTATTACCAATCAAAACTGAGTAGGATAATGAGAAATGAAACTAAATCTTAAAACACCTTTCTCCCATCCCTCCATTCTTCCTGGGCTCAACCTGACTCCTGATTTTCTCTCCCTCCTCCCCCCACAAGTGGTGCAGGGGGACAGGGAATGGGGGTTGTGGTCAGTTCATCACACGTCGTCTCTGCTGCTCCTTCCTCCTCAGGGAGAGGATCCTCAAACTCTTCCCCTGCTCCAGTGTGGGGTCCCTCCCATGTGAAACAGACTTCCATGAACTTCTCCTATGTGAGTCCTTCCCATGGGCTGCAGTTCTTCAAGAGCTGCTCCAGCATGGGTCCCTTCCTTGGGGTGCAGTCCTTCAGGAGCAGACTGCTCCAGCGTGGGTCCCCCACAGCGTCACAAGTCCTGCCACCAAACCTGATCCAGCATGGGCTCCTCACTCTCCATGGGTCCACAGGTCCTGCCAGGAGCCTGCTCCGGCACAGGCTTCCCATGGGGTCACAGCCTCCTTTGGGCATCCACCTGCTCCAGTGTGGGGTCCTCCATGGGCTTCAGGTGGATATCTGCTTCACCGTTAACCTCCATGGGCTGCAGGGGGACGGCCTGCCTCACCATGGTCTTCACCATGGGCTGCAGGGGAGTCTCTGCTCCGGTACCTGGAGCACCTCCTCCCCCTCCTTCTTCACTGACCTTGGTGTCTGTAGAGTCATTCCTCTCACATATTCTCGCTCCTCACTCCAGCTGCAGTTTGTGTCCTAGTGGTTTTTTTTTCCCTCTCCTTAAATATGTTATCACAGAGGCACTACCGCTGTTGTTGACTGGCTCAGCCTTCGCCAGTGATGGGTCTATCTTGGAGCCAGCTGGCATTGGCTCTATTGGACACAGGGGAAGCTTCTAGCAGCTTCTCACAGAAGCCACCCCTGTAGCCCACCCCCACTACCAAAACCTTGCCACGCAAACCCAATACACTTGTCTTTTTTGTTCAGGGTTTTCTATGGTTATGTTTACATTACATGGTATGTTGTGAAGAGGGAAAGACTGTAACTTGATGTGCTGTGATCTGTTATGGTTTTGAGACTGAGTGTCCACATTGTGTCTCTACTGTCAATGAAGTCTGTGCCAGTTGTCAATCACATCCGCTGCACGCATGTAGAGAGCTCACTTTTAGAGGACCTTGCATCCATCCACCTTGAAAGTGGTGAGCTTCAGATGGTGCCCTGCTATGGGACTTCGGCTTCAGTTGCACTGAGAGGGAAACAATTTTGCCCACACCAGCTGGGCACTAGAGTTTGTTTCCATAAGACTCCTTGTATTAGATGCAAGTCAAAGTCACATCAAAAAGAATCTCTCCTTTGCACTAAATCACTAATGTGGACACACCCAGTGAGTTTGCTTTCCCATTCAAATTCTTCGGTAAGGGGAGATTCATCTAGCTGCTGATGTTTTCAGTGTACATATACAAACATCTGAAATTGTTGTTATAGTCTGTGGAAGGAACCAAGCATTTTTAAAGGGCATCATGCATCTTGTCCTAAAAGAGATAGTTAACAGAAGTCTGGTGAATTATGCTCAAAGTGCCTATTTCTTTTTATTTCATGTGGAAAGACTCTAGAACGACTGGTTTAGATGGTGATATCTACTTTGTAGACATCTAAAATTAGATGCCATAAGCCAGTCTCTTCACTTTTGACTTCTTTTTTTTCATCTTACTTGTATCCTGTTTTCTGCTGTGCTCATGTCCACTTACATCTCTAGTCTAAGAAATATTCTAACTTAATTTAAGTAACTATTTGAACATAACACACACCCTGAAACTTGTGCAGCAAGTCATTTTCCCAGTCACCTTTTCTGTTGTCATGTCCATTGCTATCTCAGACACCATGACCAGTTTTTCTTTCTCATCATGCTTTTAAAAGCAGAAGAATGCCAACAAACTGAATTCCTCCTACAGAGATCCATAAAAAACAAACAAAGCTCCTAAAACATCAAAAAACCCCAAACCTTTGTTTTACCAGCCTTTGTTGATTCCTTTAAGTCCTGACAGCTTGATTTTCTAAGACTATTGTTCAGGTTCAGCCAATTTTAAGCTTATGGTTCAACTGTCCATAAGCTGGTTGAGAAGTTGGGCTCTGAAGTTGCAAGGCTGCTGTCTAATGACTGCATGCTGCCCCAGACAGGGCTTTGCAAGCCAAAACCCCAAAGCAGCTAGACTGCCTAGCCACAGAAAAAAGGAACATTCACTTACCTGCAAGGCAGAAAGGATTTATTCTTTTCTCTCACCAAGGAGTACGCTGAAGGTCTTATGTTTGGTCCCTGGTGGCATTTGAATGCAGTTTTGCTCTTCAAGAAGCCTGTGCAGCATCAGGTCTGTTACTACGTCACCTTGCATACTGTTAACTTTTTCCATTTTTATGGCAATAAGTCAGACCACAAGTGGACTTTTAGCACCTTTAGGATGCTTGAAAAATGAGAAAAGTTCTAAGAAATTGGAATGAAGGAGTTTTCCAATTTGCACTTTTTTTTTCTCTCACTACAGGTCATTTCTCTTCAAATCTTGTTCAGCTGGAAAACATTTGTGGGGAGTTGAGAATAAAATTGTATTTCACAGAAATCACCGTTTAAGTGTGGAGCTTTGTTTGGGTGCTATCTCCAAGTTCTTACTGCTTTACCTTCCCAGGGAAAAGAAGAAAAACAATTTTAATTGATCCCAAAGCAATCAAGGAATCAGTCAAGCACTGACACAATAGAGAAGGTGTTGTAACACTGGTGGTTCACAGGCCTCCCCTAAAGTAATATTATCTGTCAGAAAAGAGGTATTAGTCTAAAAAGCAGTAAATTCTCTTATCCCAACAAATGGGAGGGGGTGGTTTGACAAAAAATGCAGAAGTGGAAGACTAGAACAAACAAACAAATGAACAAACAAAAAAGATAAATAACTAGACTAAAATGAATATATTGGATAGTGTTTTTACTTTGGAGATCTCGCCTGTTAATTGACATCTTTGAGAAAAAGCATACATTACAGGAATATGGAAAATTCCCTTGGATGGGCCAAAATAAAATTTCCATTTTCCCAGCTCACTCTTAGCCTCATGCATCATCACATCTTCCTAAACATTATGACTTCAGTGACACAGTATGGGTATTTACCACTGAGTCAACAAAGAAATGAACTTTCTCTTTCCTTCTTTTCTGATTCCTTCCCAAACATTTTGCTCCTTTTTGTGTGCTCATTTGTGTTTTTCTTTGCTTTTCACCTGACTCTGAGATCTACTGTACTGCACGGTTATCAGCATGATGAGAGGAGACAGCCTGTCTAGCTCTGTCCAGTCTTAAAAAGACTGGTGAAGAAAAGGCGCCTGACTAGATAAGCCAGATGACATCCCAGACCTGGGAAGTGAGCCAGGGTCCAGAGCAACATCTGCTGTGGCCAGGCTGCCAGCCCAAAGCATCCATCCGTGACTGACCAGTCGCCTTGGATCCTGAGAACATCAACAAACACTTTATTTCCCCTACCTTTACCATCCCCTCTCACTGCTGTCCGGTGTTTTGACAAAGGCAAGCGAAATGACCATCGTTCACAAATCAAAATTAAGTGTGAAGACCAACCCTTTCCTCCTCATCAAGAAAAAATACTTGACAAAATAAGAGATTGTAATGCCATGCTTTATTCTAAATAAAGGAAACTGGCATATTTTGAGTGTGTACATTTTTCATATCCACTCAATTTTTGTATGAGATTTGTTTTCATTCTTTGTGTGTTTGTGGTTAATTCATCCTATTCAGGGACAGATGTAGCATGGATTGAAATAAGGAGGTTGTCTCAATGTGGGTTTGAAAACAGTGTTGCACGATAGGGGTACCATCTGCTATGCTAAGCAGAACCAGTACAGGAGATCTAAAGCCCCATTCTCCAACTGGTAAATAAACACGTTTTACTCAGACTGTATCTAAAAATCAGGATGAATTTTTTAACATATTTTCCATCAGCTGAAATCCATAAGTCATGCTTGACTGTTTCTGTGACAGAAGCATCTTAAGATATTTTTCTATCTTGAGCTAATTTATTCCATCTAAACTAGAAAAATATAAGAAGCCATCACAAACTTCTCTCCTCTGTCATTTGTTCTCATGACAAAAATGCTTAAACTGGGTTTCAACCCTGGGGGAATGCATGCAGAGAATATGTGGGAGAAAAAAGGAAGATGGGATGTGAGTAGAGGTGGAATAACTTAGTTATAATTTTGATCTACTGAGGATTTGCCTATATAACAGAGCAAATTTGTTTGGAATCCCACTCCTTGCATGTGCTTTTTATTTAAGCTTGAACCCGTGCTGAGAGGACACCTGGTTGTGCATTGTCCCCCTCCCTGCGCAGTGTTTTGCAAGGAGGATAAGTCATGGAGAAAGCCACACCGCTCCTCAGTGTGGACAAACAGGGGAACAGGACTGTGGGACAAACCACAGAGAGCTCTTGTACCATCATGTGGATTCAGCCCTACTGTCTGGTCAGGCTGCCTGCCAAGACAAGAAGGACCAGGGAGGGAGAACTGTCACTTAAATACAATCTCAGTCAAGAGGCACCTTGTGGAGAGCTCAGGTAAGATGTGGATCCATTCCTGACAGTACTTTAAAGCTTGATCCAAGATGCCCTGAAGCCAATATAAATACAGAAATTGTTTTCAGGGGGTGCTTGAAGTGGCGTGAACTTGCCACACTGAAATAAATGGGATTGAATCAGCTACAGGAACTTGAGGGGTGAGAGGATGGACTCCTAAGGGCCTGAAAAGTATTAAGAATAATCAAAAAGGAGGGGACAGGAGGGCAGCAGCTGGGTAGCAGATGTTTGCTTGCTCTGAAGAATAAAAGTAACAATCACAAAAATCGATAGTAAGCCTTATTAAAGGTGAGCTAGGTGCTTTCACTCTGGGGTTTTGTTTGGTTGTATTAGGCTTAGATATCCCACAGGTCAGGTATTTGAGACCCAGCATCTCTAGAGATCCCCTTCTTGTATTGCAAAGCATTCCCTCCAGAAATCTGCCACTGCTTTAAATGTACTTTCTAGTTCTGGGTTGGGGCTGAGAAGGCGAGGAGGGGAAAAAAGGGGGAAGAAAAGGGCAAGAAAAAGAAAGAGAGAGAGAAGAGAAGGGAAAGAGATCAAAGATGAAAACGAAGAAGGGAAGCAGGGAGGGAAGGAAGAGAGGAAAGGGAGGAAGGCAAGGGTCTCCTTGTTGGATGGCACTGTATGTCCCCTTATTTTGACTTTCAGATTCGTTCCATTTTTCTCTCGGACCATGCGCTCTGAACAACCTGTACAATTTCCCTAAGGTGAAAACCTCCTCTTAGAGAGCTGCAGCGAACATTATCCCAGGGTCTCAAAAATGCCAATAAGAGAACAAATAATATTTGTTCATAATAGTGTTCAGTGCAAACCATGACTGATTAGTGTTATGTGTGACATCAACAGAGACAGTAATCAAGGTTACTTTAGCATTGATTTTTTACAGAGGTGAAGCCTCTTTGATGTATTACTCCATCAACACTTTCAGAGCCAAACTTTGCACATGAAATTAATCCCAATTAATTAGAACATTTGTAGATAGTGCTGGGCTCTTTTATGTTGCAAAATAAATACTAATTCAGTGGCATTTTTTTCACCTTGTGCATCTTGTGTGGCTAGAAAGGGAAAAAGAACCCTATTGATCAGTGCACTGAAATATGTTAGAAAGTTTCGGCACCTGAAGTGGTCTGAGAGGCTGCTTGCCTGGAATCAGCTCAAGGCCTAATACAGAAATTCAGAAAACTGGACCTGAATTGTATTGACTTTACTGGTACATGTAGTCGTGGAAAAAGTATTGTTTCCAATATATGAAAGGGGGTGAAGTTACTCTTGAGCTTTTCACAAAATATACATAAAACAGTGCACTTTGACACTGCCCTAGAGGGAAGACGTCCCCTGAGGGCACTGATACAGAGGTATCTTTGCAATTCAGAGACATATTTGTTCAGGAACTTCTTCTACTGTTAGTGATTTTTTTACTAGTCAATGTGATGAGTAAATTCCTGTGACTTATGTTGGGCTGCCTTCAACTGATCTCCTCTGGAAAGGGAGGAAGGCATGTGGAACACCACTACTCCTTCAGAAATTGACCCCAAGTCCTTTTTGCTTGTGTGGTACCATTTTCTTCTGATTCCCAGAGTCTGTGACTCTAATTCTGATTCCCAGAATGTGGTATGGGACAGGGAGAAAAGATGGACAAGGCAGAGAAAATTCCCACTATTTGCTACTTTAGACATTTAATACCTAAAGCTGTAATCCTCCCCTGCTGGTGCATGTTTCTTCATACTGAATATATAGGGAACTTTGACTGTGAACTTCTACGAGAGTCTCAACTTACTTAGACTCTTGAACCCCCTACACTCAGTCAATATAAATGCCAGTCTTACCTGCAGATACAATCTCCCATCTTGATTACTTAGGTGAAAAGAGGGTGCAAGAAAACTGCGCAATTTTTTCAGCACGTGTTGCAGATCAGAATCATGTGGCTATAGTTTTCACTGAGTCAAAAAATACAAAATAAACCCCAAACTAATAGTTAAAAACATTCAGCTTTAAACATCAAATAAGTTGTCAAAACCCTGCCTAGGAAAAGTAACAATAAAGAGTCTCTAACTTGATTAGGCTCTTTGGAACCTCATCAAAGGATAAATAAATGAGTGCTTGCATTATTACAGTAATGCTTGTATGGCCATTTCCTCACCAAATTTAGTCATCACATAGCATTATCGCAGGAACAATAAACCCTTTTCTACAGCCCATTATTCTCTGAAAGGAAGAATTTGAGACCATTCTATGCTCACATCCCAGCCTGTGCTATCAGAGTGGCACCACAGAGGTGAGTCAATGAAACATTGGTCCCATCGTGGGGAGGAAATGCAGAAATGCAAAATGGTGTGGAACAGCAGGCTGCAAGAGAATGTGACTTCAATGAGTCTGTGCTTTCTCCTAAATCAAGAGAGGAAAATCAGCTGGGGAGTAAATTCCCAGTGACTTCAGTGAGCATAGGAGCCTGGCGGCTGGAGGCTGAGACCCCTGCTGCTGTGCGGTGACAGCTGTGGCAGGGTCTCTGCAGGAGCCTGTGCTGCCTCGGGCACATAGTGAGCTCTATTAGCATTAGCCTGAAGCAGCAGCAACTCCTGCTGCGATATCTGTCCCTGTATGCCAAGGATCATCATGATGGCAGGGATCCTGGCTGCTCCAAACTCCAATTCAATACCTCTGTCTCATCCTTAATGGGTTCCCGGATAAAGATGAAGGGTAGAGCAGCCTGGAAGCAACTCTAACATGGACTGATCTCCAGAAAATCAACTACATTTCTTATTGTCAGCCTGCTTGCTAATCACCAGGTTGAGCCAACAGGTTTTGTTGGAGAGGGGAAGAAAGCATGTGGTGCTACTTGCTCCATACAGGCTACTCATTCCTGAACACGCAATGAATTCCCCATGGAGAATTTGGATTTGGATTCCTGTCCTTTGCCACTAAGTAGCACAACGGGAAAGGAGCTTATTGTGTAAATGATTGGGAACTATGGTGGACTCACACTGATATAGAATGAAAGTTAATCTGGATAGGTAGAAAAATGATGGATAGTCTGTCTGTCCACCTGTTTGTATGGGTGACTGAGTTCTTCTGGTAAAAGATTATGAGTCTGGTTATGTGTTCATGCAATATCCAAAATAATGAGGATCTGTACATAGCAAATAAGTTACTGCTGATAATAAGGATGATGAAAGACAGAGAGAGATGGTCTGAATTTCCTTAGTATCACAGCAATTTTATATTGTAGACCTCTTGTTAATTTACCTCTGATTCATAGTAGTGTAAACAAGAGGAGAAACACAATCTATGCATATAGACGGCATTAGTATTTTGAATGTATCTGTGTCTTTGGATTTGCATGTGAATATGAAATAATTCTCTGCAAGTAAGGGAAGGGATTTAATTGTTTTCTCAAACAATGTATCCTTATCTTTCTGGAAGCAGTTCAGACCATCAAAGAGTTGTTGCTGATGAACTCACTAATTAGTTTCCAATACTTAACCTTGTATTTCACTTCATTACTGGTGCTCTGTTCCCTCTAGTTTTATATTTGGTATCAGAAAGTTCATTTAGAATCCAGTCAATCTTCCAACGCCAGCTCTGCACTTTAAATTTTTCATTCAGTAAGGACACAATGGGAATAATGTTTGTATCTGCCAAGGAGACACATACAAACTTTTGAGCTGCATTGTCTAGAGAAAAAAAAAGTCAAAAAAACAAAAACCAGGAAGATGGAACTCAAAAAAGAATAGCGTAGAATTAAGTCACCAAGGACTGACTGGATATTATGGTAAAATAAGTTACAGGCAGCCAACAGGTGTATAAAAGTAGAAAGCTGAAATCCTTAGATTAAGATTTTATTTAAAAATGACACCACCAAATAATTGCTTTTATTATATTTTATTTCCTTTAATGCTTCATTGCTTGCATTATCATTTTAGAAGCTAGGAGATAAATATCTTCAGAAAGGAGAGAAGTGGCAATTCAGTGTTTAAATATCAATAATGCATCTGATGATCTGCCCCTGCATGAGGTGCAGGACATCTGGGCATCCTTCTGAGTTGAGGAGGGCTTGGGGGCTTCTAATCTGCCCTGTAAAAGGGAACAGTGTTGAGAAAGTGAAAACATGTTTCATGCTGGTCAGTGCTCTGCTGTCTAGTTCGTGTAACTTCACTCTTTGAAACCAATTCACATAAGAAATATGGTCTAAAAGCACACAATGAGACTAATTAATCAACAGAGCAGCTTAAAGTTCTGGTGGATTCTCATTCAGTGGAGATCTTTAAATGAAGATTAGCTGTTTTCTGTTTTGTCTACAGAAAGACGTGCTCTTGGACTCGGAGCAGGATCAAAGTCAGGAAGTTCTCTAGCCAGCATTTTTCCAGAGATTGTAATATACCCCGCTGGCCTTGTATTTTATGAATTCTTATTTTTGCAGTGTGCATCAGTACATTGCAGCTCTTCATGTACATGGTTTACAAGGACTATTGCTGTCAGTGACATTAAGCCTTCTCATATGAACAGCATATTTGGTACAAACAGGCTCTGCCTCTACAAGGTGGCCTGGAAACACTTCTGGGCTCTGGGTAAGGATGTACATCTTGGCTGTGGTTTGCCTCTCAGCTGGAACAAGACCTGAATTTGTACCAGTGCTTTCACTCTCTTCCTTCCCTTCTGCACACTGATTTTCACAGAAGGAAAACAGGCAATCCAGCAGGACCGAAACCATGGTGGGCCTGGCCAGCTTCCCAGTCTGGATGATTTGGGAAATCAGGACCTGGAGGCATAACACTGGTTATGCCACAGGTCACTTTATTTCGGTCTCCATCCAATTATAATGTATTCTTCTGTCTTGAATATGTATCTATCGCCCTGTTTGGCTCTGTTTAGGCTCATCCTTTATTTTCTCTTCTTGGAGACAGAGACAGGCCCAGACTTCCCAGATCTGACTCTGTAGGGTTTGATGCAAATATGTGAGGAATGCCACAAAAGCATTACTAGTATTCTGTGATGCCTAGACAATTGGGCAGATGAGTTGGAAGGAATAGAAGAGGGATGAGAGGGTATGCGATGCAGCGTTATGATTCTGAGCAACAGCCCAAAGAAGTCATGAAGAGACTCCTACCAACTTTGGTATTGTATTAGACAGTCTAAACTGTCTAATTCTAATTCTAATTCTAATTCTAAACTGTAGAGTCAGCAGGTTTCCACTCAAAATTTTTTGATAGAGAGATATCAACAAGAGATTGTTGTGACATCAAGAATCCCTGTTGGGTCCATTCTTATACATGAGAAAAATGTACTATCATCATGTTAATGAATCCCTGGGCGGTTCCTCTGGGGATTTTTCACAGTTTACTAAAACCACTCATTGGACATGACTTCCTTTGGGACTTTATTAACCGTTGATACTTTTCTGCTTTCAGGAAATTTTGCAATGGAATTTATTCCATCTTTTCACCCACACATAAAGTATTGCAGTTGCTTAAATTCTGTGTCTCAATATTTGTATGTTCTGAGAAAAGAGGCATCTTGTGACTGAATTTGCAACATATCAACTCATGAATTTCATAGGTTGCATGCTACCTGTTTACCACCTAGTGGGGATCATGAAAGATTCCACTACAGCCCAGATATCCTAACATCTTGGAGAGGAGAAGGCATGAACTATTTTTAAGGAATAGGAATAATTTCCTGCTGGGACAGAAATTATGACTGATTTCATCAGTGGTGCCTAGGACATTCCCTTCATCTGCTGGATTTGAAGGCAAAATTCCTTTTGACTTTCATAGTAAGTATGAAGTCACATGCGTTCTGTGAGAACAAAAATATGTAGATGAAATACTAATTTTCATTTTGTTCATTTTTGCCTTGAATTTTTACATTTTTAAATGGGTCAGAATAGAAAATTCTTGATTCTATCTTCCAATTCTCAGAATTCTAGAGCTTACCTTAACCAAGCTGGGAGGGGTGGAATATCACCTTTGCCAGTCTCAAACTCCTCACAAGAGAAATCCTGTTAGAGCCATAAAATTTGGGGCAGGATCAGACACAGCTGTCACTGCGGATCAAAATAAAAGGCTCCAATCAGACAGAAGAATTGAAGAAATATCCTTTTGTCTTCACTTTTTTGAGCATTCAGATTTGATCTTTATTGGCATGAATGCAAAAGCATATTATAAACTTGGATGCTTGAAATTGCACAAAGTGAATTTCAAATTGCATATTCATTTAGAATAATCTGAATTTGCAAATCATGCCGTATTAGTAACTCCCATAGTTTACAAAAGGGAATGATATGGCAGGAGGGATGTAATTATCCAAAGCAAACAACCAAATGAACAAGCACACATTCAAAGTAAAAACAAATTACCGTGGACTCTGCAAGATCCTCATATAGGAAAACAAGTTTCACAAAAATAAAGAAATACAAATGCCAACCATTTGAAATAATAAAGAGAAAGAGGCCAAACTCAGCAAATTAGTTCTTTGGAATTAGATAAATTTAATTCTATTGTTTTATAGTTTCCCACCACATGCTCTCTATAGTCATCTGCTAGGACTGTTTATTGGTGCCTAATGAACCACTGCTGTCCATGAATCACAGTTTTACTACTACTGACACAACTTAGCCATTTCTTTCCTAGTCAAAGATTTTATATTATACATTTTTGAGAGATACTTGTTTAACTTTAAAACTGTCCAGGGATAACAATTCAACAGGTCTTATTCCAGCGCTTAACTGCATGTGGCACAGATTGCCTAGGAAGGTTTTGTAATTGCTATCATAACGAAGCAACTCCTTGGGTGCTATGAATGCCTAAGTTAACCAGAAAAAAGTGTGTTATGCCAGGAAGGTCCAGAGCTGTAATCACAGTCTCTCACTGCTATATATATATAGTCATTTACTTAGTTGTGCAGTACACATCATCTAGTTAGCTCTAGATTTACGAGTTCACTGTCACAGTACTCGCTGGAGAAAAGGAAGAGAAACCCCTCTTGGTTTAGTTAGTACATACAATGTTTAGCATATTGATAAATGTTTTGTAAGAGGAGCTTAACAGTGTAAGAATTTTGGA
>VYZW01002517.1:36744-47003 GCA_013401315.1 Balaeniceps rex | reverse complement strand
CAGGTTTAGCAATGTCCAAATTCGTTACCCGGCTTCATCCCACCACCTGTCCCGTGGATTCTTGCCCAACTAATTTCCTTTTGGAATTTCAGCTTTTCACTGCTCACTGTGGTTAAATTGTTGCTGGGAAGGGGATGTTTCCGTGGCTGGAAAGAAAATGGTGGTGAAGCTCCTGCTAAAATAAATCTTGCTGAAGCCAAGGGTACTGGAAACAGAACGACTAATGTCTAACCTACTATGTTGGCCAAGATCCTGGGTAAAAGATCTACAGAAATATCCAGAAAGCAATAACCTAGATGATACAATTCCAATCAGGATTTTGGATGTAGAAACAGTAATAATACTCACCCTTCTCATAATCACATGCAATCTGTTTACCACAGTGGCTAAAGAAAGCCTCTTGTTTCTGGTGTTGTTATAAGAACTGCTTGTGGTATAAGCATATATTTTAAAAGGCCATTAGTTCCTGCTAAAACATTAATTTTCAAAAGTCTACAAATATAGGAATCCATCTCCCAGTTTATGAAATAATAACTACAGGAATTTCCCAAGTTTAAATAGTTTTTTCACAGACTAATAACAGATCTGATGATTGCCAAGACAAGATAGCTCAGTCTATTTGGAGACTAGCGATTAAGAAACAGATGACAATATAAGGAACTAAGTACAGTATCTGCATCATTACTAACACGCTTACCACTCCTTACAGAAAAATCCTGTGTCCTGTAAATTATCTCCACCAGAAAAAATCCTGGACCTTACTTCATTCTAATGTAAATCCATGTACAAATCAGATATGGTTACGAATCAGTATGTTTTTGCTGATGCACAGCACTATGGAATTGATATATGCTCTGACATGTATTTGGGTTTGTAACTAGGAACACACATACATGTGCATACCTGCATAAAACCAACATTTAAGAACATCAGGCTGCAAAAATTGGTAATGCCAGATTCAAGCTGATTTTGAAATGCCAGATTTAAGCTTTCCTGCCAGGTGAGCAGGTGAAGCACCAGACGACTATAACATTTCAGAAATTCCATTCTCTGGGAGGCAAGTACATGTATATATACATATATACATATATGTATTATTTCTATTTGGGGAAAAAAAAGTTATATTTTGAATGAAAAATGCTGCATTTGCTTCCTAACCTCAAGGGCTGTGAAGGGAAACATGTTATAGCATCACAGACCCTTCCAGCCAGCCCTTCCCTCTTCTGGCCCCCACCTATTCCTACCCAGCTGGTAGAGTCCCTCCCTCCTGCACACTGTCTCTCCTGCTCTGTCTCCCTCTTTGTAATGGTTTTCTCTGCCTCCTCATCCCTGTTCCACTCCTCTGGGACCTGGCCAGGACAACCGTCTGCTCTTCAGGCATCCCAATCCCATGGTCCTCGCTCACCAGATTGCTTTCCCTTCCTTTTTACCCCCCGTTTTTAGTACTATTTTTCCAGCCCTTTCAGGCCCTATCCTTTTCAGCCCCAGCTCTCCTTCCTCTCAAAATGTTTGGTATCTTCTGGCTTCTCCTCTCCCCACTTTGTCTCTTTGCATACTTTTCATATCTCATAGTCCAAGTCCCTCTCAGATCTTCTGCATCTCCCATCAGATACTTGTCCCTTAGCCTCTGGCTTCGATGCCCATCTCTTTTCCCAGGAGACCTACATCCCACAGATCCAAACACTAGATGTTCTTTCTTGCTAGACCTTTCCCTCACCCCACCTCCCAGCTTCTGCCCACTCCAGTATCGCCAGCATATTGCAGCACTGTGGTCACAAGATAAATGCCAGTCACCCAAAACTACCATTGGACTACAATTAATGTGGGTGGAAACTTCAAAAGATTTAATTTGCAATAAGTACTCAGAAAAGACTGTTTCAATTTTACCCACTAGATTTCCAAAGACACTGTAAGATTCAGGATGGCTTTACATGGAGGTATGAAAAGGCAGATTAGCTCAAAACCCTGCTCCATACCATAACAATTGTTAAAAGGAACACATGCCAAAATTCTCATAGGCGAAGCAGGCAACACAATGGATTTTACCCTAGCCTTGCTCTGGGAAATGCCTGAACATATTGTTTTTAGAACAATAATAATAATAAGTGATAATTATAGCCTTTTGGATCCACTGAACATAGAACATTTCAGCCACAAAGTGAAAATTTGAAGAAGTTAGTTACAAAAAAATGACTGTTTTGCCATGGGGAGTGTTTCGCTTACCAGCTTGGACAATGATCATTGTGTGTTTGTGAGTATGGGTTTTTTTCATTCCTTTTTCACACTTTGCTTTATTTGTTTTAACCCATGTTTGTTATTATTATATATCACAATACTATTGGCATGATGGTAGCATGTTTAAAAGCTCTGCAGATTTCAATGTTCTTGACAAGCCCGCTGTTCTTCAGCCTGTGGGACACTGTTCTGGCCCCCTCAGAATCGCAAGGAACTGTGCCACTGTCTCCTCACAGGGCCACAGTTTCTGCACTGGCACCCAAATACGGCAGAAACCAGATAGTTTCACTGGCTTTGAAGAACATGCTCTCTGCTACTGAGGTTGAAGGGTCTTTCTTCTGTGTTAATTAGGTTTGTACCAGTGTTCTCCACGAGTCGATCTTGGTATCTAGAGCTTTCTTCAGAGAATACGCACTGCTATACATAGTACACACACAGCCTGTAAAGCCCCAGATTATGTTTCCTTTGCTCTGCCAACGACGGCTAGTTACTATTTCCCCACAAAGATGATAAAACTGTAATTATAATTATTGATACAGAGAACTGTTTGGCTTTGAGGAAAATCATGCAGATTTTTGATGGGAAGAGTCAACAAAAATTTTGTCTAGACATGCTGTTTGATTAAGGAACTGACTAGGAGATCAATTATCAGTTATGACTGAAGCTCAATTCTACCATTTCAGATATAATCACCAGCAGTCAGACCTGGCAGCTGTGGTGCATTCCTTTGCAACAATATAGCTGTGTATAAAATAATGATATTTTGGATTACCCAAGCAGCTGGACTACAACTCATAGCTGGAACTGAAGAAAGTAATACACATTTAATTTAGAGCAAATCTGGCATTTCAAAGTATACAAAGACCTCAGCTTTAGCAGAGGTAGCAAACATCTTGTTCCAGTATCACTTCTATTTCTCCTAAAGAAATAATTTCTGGGGTGCTGAAGAGTAGGTCATAACAACTTTATCAAATGTGCCCAAGAGACTTTGCGGCCAAAGTCTTATTGAAAAAGCAATGAGGCTGATATTTATTCACCACAAGTGAGGCCTTCATACAGGAAATTCTGTAAGTTTCCCCTTCTCTATTTCTTCAAAAACCATGGCCAAAGAACGTCCTGAAGCTAAGAACCTTCTAGATAGAATTGATTAGTCCAATGCTTGGCAGCTGTAGCTACATGGATCAGTTTGCCTTTGTCTTTTTTTTTTTTTCTTTTTTTTTTTCACATATGGAAACTCTAGGTGTTAGAAATACTTTGGGCTAGCCTCAACTGAAACATCAATTATGTTTAGGAATTCATTAGGTCATTTTTAAAGTTATTTTTTATGGAGCATCTGGGATGCTACAGGATATAATGAACTTAATAAAGCATGGTTGAACACTGCTAATTTTAGAAGGTCATAGTCAAGAAGTCAACTTGTTTAAATGATAAAGACAGCACCTCCTGGGAGATGTCTGCCTACATCAATTATATGTAACAGGCACAGTAACAGGGTCATTGTGGAAAAAGCAAAAGGCCTCAAATCCATTTGCAGCTGCTTGGATCCAGCATTCCTGGTGTGAAGCCAGTGGAGCCAGCTTCTCCTCCAGCCACTTCAGTGCAGTGTCTTTGATAGGTGAGGAATGAAGCTATGCCATGGGCACAGCTGCTTTCTCTTACCAAAGACCAAAGCAGCTGCGGCTTCAGAGTGGGGGAACCACTGGGGAGCAGATCTGTCCCATCGTTATTTAAGTCCCAGGAAGAATGGCAAAAGCGGTGAGAGTAAAATATCCTAAAGAAAGAGAGCAACACACTTCATAATGTTGGCTAAGCGTTGGCAAGAAGCCATGCTTTCATACCACATGGAGAACTCCCGCGGATGAGGTGGGATGACAGTTCTGTGGCTACAGCCCATTCATCCTGGCAGTGCATGTGCATCTGTTATATGCACAGGAATTTTTGTAGCAGCTTTGTAAGGAGGATTAAATAGGTGTTTAACTCTGAGGTACACAGAAAGGACATCACAAGGTATAATGGTATAAAGTTAGCAGGGCAGCAATGTGAAGGGGGTGAGAAAGGAATACGGAAAATACCACGCAGCTCTGCAGGTCCTCTTTGCCTCTGAGTTTAAAAGAAATTATTCTGAGCTAGAGTCAGTGCTTGGTAATGAAAATGAGATAAGAGATAAAAATTGCTTACTCTCTGTGCAATGTTCATGGATACCCAGCTAAAGACTCAGCATTTCCACTTTCTTGTAGGGCTTCAGACATTTTCACAGGGGTGCAGATATGCCATGTGTTTTCATCTGTGCTTTTCCTATTGTATTTCAACTTCATTAGAAACTGAATTACACTCAAATGGAATTTAAAGCAATGGAAATGTGTCTAGATGGAATTTAACTAAATGTATTAACCCAATGGGACTTTCAGATAGTGAAATAGCATTTTGTGAGCTCCCACAAAGAAGCAGAAATGGCATTTTTATTGGGGTTCACCACTTTTCTATTTCAATAAACACTGAACAGACAGAACACCTTTTTAAGTGAATAGTAAGGTTAGTCAGAAAACACAAAGGTTTTTTCCTCCCTCCTTATGAAGGAAATTTTGATATGGAATTAAAAATTTTATTCTTATTTACATATTTATATTTTTTGCCATAAACGCCCCACTTTTTATTTTCAGACAATCAGAAGAACTTTTGAAAATGGCTCAGAACTATTTGATCACCTGCTTGGATACCGTATAACTTCTGAAAACAACAGAACTAGGTTTGTAATGAACCTGTGAGAATCTTGTTCTCTGTCACAGGAATCTTCTCCCCTTCTTCACAAATCTAAAAGGTCTGAGATCCTTCTCAGGAGGGCTTTTCAAACTGTCTTTAACAATTATAATGACAGATGTATATCTATGAAATAGAACCACTGTGATTGAAATAGTTGCATAAGCACAAAGGTTTTGACAAAGTAATCAGGAATAATGGGATTTGTATAAGTGGAAAAATCTAAGAAACTGCATCTTTAAAGAAAAGACACATGTAGAAAATGAGATAAATTGAAGAACAGGCTTTGAAGGGAATGAAACAGTCACAGGAAGACAAGTGACTTATTTGAAGACGCAGAGCTTCGCTTTATTTTTCCTTACTTCTCTAAAGCAAAGTTAACAGGATAGGTTTTCTGTTGGATTTACCTGAAGCTGGACCTTGATATGACCTACATCAAGGATGGAAAGCATAGCATAGAGCACAGGCCAGACTATGACATGGCAGAGTACGTTTCCAACATACCTCCACACACATGTTGTGGATAGGGAAAGACAAAGACAAAGAAGACACTGCTGAAATGTCCCTGGAAGCAAAAGTGCTTTGGAGCTTTCTGCTGCCGTTGCAGGAGGGGTGTCTGTGCGTATCTCCTCTACAAATGGGGATCACCAGGCTGACTCCTCCGCTCACGATCACTTCTGGGACCTTGGCAGGCAGCACCTGGCTGCAGGCCGTAGCATTCTTTGTGCATGTAGCTCTGCGCTCATTTCCATTCTTAAAATAGTGCTTCAAACCGAGTCTGCACACCTCTGATGAGTAACTCCACAGATTCATTTAGTATCTGCCCTTGACTTTCCTTCCCTCTGCTACTCCAAGTTGACCAAGTTGTGCTAAATCTTGTTAAATCCTTTCTCTCTTTGTTATGCTTAATTACATAGTTGTCAATCTTAAAACACACAAAAGAGGGAAATTTGAAAACATTCTGGGATTTGTATTATACTGTTGAATGAACTGTTATTTTTCCTATTGCACAGGAGAGACAGCTTTAAATGAACTTTCACAGACAAAAAAGTGGGTGAGTCTTTAACAATAAAGAAAGGAATTGGCAGGTGTATAATTATTTTACTGCTTCTACTTTTGTTACTTTCCTTCCTTACTGTCAGCCTTCATCCTCTCCCCAACCTGGTTAAAAATAATAATAATAATAATAATAATAATAATAATAATAATAATAATAATTCAAACCCCTTCTTTTTATGCTAACTTTATGGGAAGAACTGGGACACGGTGGCTTCACGTTACCAGCCAATGCAGCACATACACCTGGGCTGAGAAGAGTAGAATTGTTGCTTCAAGGTGTCCATTAGAGACTCAGAGGCCTCTGCCAAAACTATGGCATCAACGCACATATACAAAGAGATCCTTTCTTTGAACAGTTACCTGCTGTTAACCACACATCTCCGGACACTCGCACTGGAATTGAGGACTCCGCCACATGACTGAGTTATAACTCAGTTACAGCAGCTTATCAAGGTTCGGTCTGTCAACAGACCTGACAAAATTGTCCAGCCCATACAGTTCTTCTGCCTGCGTTGCAAGGTAAAATGCATTAGCTTAAGTCGTCATGAAGTGCATATAGGGCCCATTTACAACAGCTCAGCCGACAAATGGTAACATTTGGGGCAGTATAGAGCCCTACAGCATCAGTGATTTGTGGAGAAACAGGTAAAATGAGCAGAAACACTATTTTTAACATTTATGTTAGCATTTCCAATGTCTAAGATCTGATCCATTCAGAGAAAAATCTCTTATAGGAACATATTTCCTAAGTCCAGTCAGAAAAACATCAATGTGAATAGATTTCATCCCTGTAGACACAAGTTTTCATTGTCTGAATGCTGTTGATATGAGGCACCTTAACATCTAACCAGGTGTTCACGTGTACTGTGCTTTAGACATTCTGGAGATACAGCACTTCACGTTGCATTAACAGAACACGCAGGAGGGGAGGTTGTAAGTGAAAACCTTAACCTGTAGGATCAAAGTTACTCTCTTGTGGTTTTAGGCTGGAGGACGTAATGAAACACTTTGGCCAGTTTTCCCTGCAGCCCTTTCCCCAAGGCTCATCTGCATGTGTGAAGGGAACTGAACATAAAACACAAATGCTCAAACCTAGTGACCTTTACAACAACGTGGTGAGGTCTCAGAGTCCACAAAAACTAGGCCTTCATTTAGGAAAACATTTCATGTGGTGATTTGGTGTTTCCCCTCAGCAAATCCTTTCTCTATGCCTGGGACAGACTAAGCTGCATCATAGCGTTCAAAAGGTTAAACTGCTTTCTGACAGCTGCTAATGTCTTCTTCAAGGAACTCCTTGAATGCCCATTCTTAAGATGTTGATTTGTTGCTATTAAAAAATACTGAGTGTCTGTTGTGGGATAGGTAGTCTGTTTAAAACCACTCCCACTCTCAGGAGTGGTTGTAAATACAGCATAATTCTTGTGAGGGAGCTGTCATCCAGAAATCTTGCGCTGAGTCTTTCCAGATTATAAAAACATTTCTGAGACTTGAAGGACAAAGATGACTTACAAGAAACATATACAGCCCTGTGAGTGACTCAGAGAGGCAGAACCAGGGCCCAGAAGCAGACAGCACTGGTGGTGGGTTGTACTTTGTATCTCGGTCATGAAGAGACAACAACTTCCCACGCTTTATACCCCACTTCTCCAACTATTCTGGCCTTCTTCGAGCAGACGAGAACTGACATGTCACCCCTCCTGGCCCAAGTGCCTAACCCAAATATTGGTTCTGGAAGTTATTCCAGCCAGGAGTTGATAACAGTGACAGCATCATTATGGTTACCCACTGCTTTCTGTTTACAAGGCTGTCTTCAGTCATTACTTTCTGGAACTAAGGATTGCCAGTTTACATCTGCAAGGCTCTTTCAAGCTTGGCCTGAAGCCTATCCTCCAGATGTCCCCAGGCACCCCGAAACCACTGCTACTTAAGCAATACTAAAGCTCTCTTTTCTCCCCTTCCAGGGTGCTGTATTGCTGTATTCCCCACACCAGCGGCTTCATTTATGCACACGACATCGCTTCTCAAATAACATCCAAGCAAATTTGGAGCATGGTGCTGAGCCACTCTACATGTGCCTTTGCTTTGGCAGAATTACGTGCCTCGCTGTCTCTTGCAGCTCACTTAAATGGCAGCTGCGATGGGACAACCAAACCAGTTATCCAAGTCTGTCACCAGGTATTTTTGTACCACTGCAGAGAGATTCACAGGATAATTCACAAAGAGTAGTTTAATCGATGTTTGCCTGATCCAGCCTGGGACTTTTTGTGAGGCACTGGGCTTGTGCATTTATGTTTCATTTTAGCTAACAGCTTTCAAGCCAGAAACCAGTCTAAGGTCCTGGTTTTGATCAGTTGCTTCAATTAATATAGATATACATATATGTATATATATACACACACATATAATATAGTACAGTGTGTATATATAGTATATATACATAGTATATGTATATATCACTTTCCATTACAACTTATTGTAACAGACACTTGGTTCTTCTGTATCTCTGAGACAGATCAAGCTTCCAGATCTTTTGTGTAAAGCAGGGGGGAATATCTGTGTATCTAACCACATTTGTGCTGTGCACTTCACCAAGTTGTTGCTGGCAGCCTCTCAGCACATAATGCTGTATTACCTAGAAAAAAGACAGCAAACACAGACTTTGGAAAACAGGGGTGAATACTCCATTCGTCTATACGGGAAACAAAAGCTCTGCCTACAAAATCATAAAGAGTGTATGGATCCATTGTCAAAAGAGAGAAATAGATGAGATTTACACCATTTTGTACTCTCTTAGTGGAAATACTGAGCTGATTGAGCATGAACTTCTAAAAATAAAATCGAGCAAACCCCACCAGTATTGTTACAGACAGACTCCAACTTCTGTAAAGAAACTGCTGGCTTTTCAGTCCCCCATATTTCATAATCTTTCTCCCAGTGGGTGAGAAACCCTGTGCTTACACTGACGCCTCCCATACTATAGCAAAGCTGCCAGCTGTCTCAATGTATGCAAATGAAATTATGTACTGAAGCTTACAGCGCTCTTTGTGGGGGGCTGCTCTTTGGCTCTTTGCAATTTCTATTGACACAGCAGGCAGAAAGCCTTGTGAATTCGCCAGCAGCTCTATCCAGTCACTTTCAATTAGAGAATACCCAGAGCTACCAAAACCTTACTCTTACCTGAAACCTGTCTGATGTATCATTTCACCTTTGCAATGCAGGTGGGGCTACAGTGCGGGAAACTCAGCTTGCTTAAGATAAGTTTATCATTTAGCAGCACTTTGCCATGGAAATAAGGCTTACTCTCATATATTAGTTACTGAGGTAGAACTGAGGCACCACTATTTGACAAGACTAGCCAAGGACCAACTTAAATATGGCAAAGCTGAATGTAGAATGAAGCTATTCTATGTATCTCCTGTACTTCATATACTAAGGCATGCAGCCTAGGAAAGTTAAACTTACTCCTTTCTCCCCAAACTTTTTCCCACTGTTTATCGATTCCATAGAGGAACCCATGGCATAACTAGGCATTGACTGCATTTTACTTGTCCTCACTAATTCCAGTCACAGGTCTGCCAAAAATGGTTTTATCTGAGTGAAAACCAGGTGCAGTAGCAAAGAAACTTTTGGGAAGTTTTAAGAAGTCTTACTGCTCAGATTAGAAAGTCATCTTCAGTTTATAGATTTACCACCCTCATGCCCTTCTGAAAAATGGATCTGTTTGCTTATAAACAACACATTAGGCAGAATATTAATAGACTTACAAGATTAGGCATGCAGAAAATAGCTTCAAAATTAGATTTGTCAATAAATACTTGGAAAACAAGAATAGGGTTTTGACGATAAGTTGTCCTGGTGGACATTAGTCACATTTCTATCCACAGATTAAGGATAATGAAGGTCACTATCAAACACATTGATCCAAAATTAAGGACTTTGTTGAAGTTACAACCTGTAATGATATTGGAAATGAGCCTTCAACCAATCTCTCCTGCAGCCCAGTGGAACAGCTGGTGAGGGACCTGCACTCAGCACCACAGCCCCTCTCAAGGGCAGGACAAACTCTTGAGGAAAAACCCACCATGCCGTCATTTCTGGCTGTATTTCAGGGTGTGCAGAAGCCCTCTTTCCAAACCCCAAATGGCGTGGAAGATAAACCTTTCACATGCAGAGGCTATGACAGGAGCTGAGGCAGGTTGTGCAAAGTC